>JAKSZP010018766.1:0-89610 GCA_022478985.1 Massospora cicadina | reverse complement strand
TCGATTGGAAATGAGTCACTCAACAATATTCTGCCAAAATAACACCTTCATGCGATGGTGCACCGCAAGTTCACACAATGCCAAAAATCGTCCCACAGTGTAGAAAAGCAGAAGGCAAAAGCCAACGTGAACCCCACAGCTAAAGCTTCCCATACCAAACCATATTCCATATCAAAAAATACCTGCACTGCCAAATAGCGATGTGCTGAGAACAAGAAGGCTGAAGGGCATGGGTGCCCTTCCCCTCGCACATAAGGTGAAATGGGGGAAGCCTTTACTTTAGGGAAGTTAAACATCTCTGGACTCAAGGCCTCACTATCCCAGGCTAGTAAACTGATTTTTTAAAAAGAAAATTTACACAGGAACATCCTGGCCATACAGGAAACCCACTGTCCATGTGTTGCAGAGGAAGCATGGGCAACCATGCTCCTCCCTTCCCTTTCCTCTTTGGTCTACGCACTGTGGGGTGCTTGTTTGAGCGAAACATAGTTTTAAATTTATTTCATCAAAAATTGTACCTCGATGGCTGCATCCTTGTAGTCACCTTTTCATGGGTTGATGAAGTGCACTCTGTCATTATCATTTACGCCCCAACCTGTGCATGAGATTGTCAAGGATTCTTATTGGCCTTCATTTCCTTCTGCTACCCCCTGACCCATTTGTTGTTGGTGACATGAACTGCTGAACAAACCCGTCCACAGACTGCTAGCCCTCATTGCCTACACCCCCACAAGGGCATGTTTAACTTTGCATTCTAAAAGCCACCTTAGAGTTGTTTGATACTCTGCCATGGCATGCACCGCTACTCACTAAAATGTCTCGCCCCCATGTGCACAACGGCCAGATAAGGTCCATGACCTGCATTGACTTTATTCTCACGCTGTTAAAATCCAAACCAAAATTTCCCGCTTTAAAATGACAAAAATGGATTTATCCAACCACAGAATGGTATTAGTTTCCTTCCGTTTGTCCAATCCAGTGGCCCAGGCGCCGAAATGAAGCAAACTCCACCCCACTGAGATCGCGTCACTTAGTTTTTCCTCATGGGTGGAGATTGTGACCTCAGCACCGGAGTTTACTGCACTGTTATGGGCAGACCCAATCTCCACCTGATCAACCTTCTACAAACACAAACCTCCAGGCTTGCCACCTCTCCTCACATCACTCTCAGGCTGCTTAGCAGTCATTTTGTGCACGCTGGCAGAAGTGGATCACCTGGAGTCAAACGTCCCCACTGCAGGCTACAGCTTATCTTGAGGTCTCAAGTGGGTGGAAGTGTCCACTTGCCTCAATGCACTGGTAAGACAACACAAGCATTGGGTTTGTGTTCAGTATAAAGCAAAGCATATTACAGCAGGTGATACATGTTCTGCTTTCTTTTTTTGAAATCTTCGCACTACGCCAGAGCTTGGCCTGCACACAGGTGTGAAGACCAGATCACTCCTTCACAGAGACGCCATCCAAAGTGCAATCAAAATACACAACTATTGCTCCAAATTATATCAATCCAATCCAGTTCCGCTGGCTGAAGTGGACAATTTTCTCAAAAGTACACATATCTGCACCATTTCCCACTTTCCCAGAGTTAATGAATTTGATTACTTGGGACGAACTCTGGTCCACTGTTCATGGTGCACTGTATAGAAAATGCCTAGGCCCAGACAGCATCCCTTATGAGTTCTATAAGACGTATACAAAGCTTTTTCCTCTTTGCTGCTGGCCTCTATGAACCAATGCCGTATGGAAACATGCTATTTCCTGGAGGTCAAGAGGCCTTCACAATAACGTTGTACAAGAAAAGGGATAAGCTAGACATGGCCAACAGGCGCCCATTTCACTCACTAACACAGACACAAAAATTTTACTAAAATCATGGCAAACCGCCTAGGGGTAGTTTCCTTTGCTCTCATTTCCCCTGAACAATTTGGTTTAATTCCAAAAAGGTCGATTTGGGACAAAATTCACACCATAGCCAACGTCTGTCAATCCACAGCTTCTGGGGCACCTGTTTTTTTAGACCAGCAGAAGGCCTATGATAGAGTCATCTGAGATTACCTCAGAGCCTGCCTCCTCAAGTTCCACCTTCCCTTTTGTTTCATTAATTGGGTAATGTTGCTTACGTAATTTGCCACAATGGCTGTGCGTGGCCTGGCTTCCTCACAGATGTAGTCCGCCCTCAAAGGGGCCTACGCCAAGGGTAACCTCTTAGCTTACTCTTTTAATACTTCAGCCTTGGCCCAATTATTCGAAATGTGAATGCCCGCCTTACTGGTGTCCATGTGTAAGGCCAAGCACCAGTCATGATGTTGGCGCTTGCTGATGATTGTGTGGTTGGGGTTTTTAACAATCATGATGCACGAGCGCTTGAAACTATTATTCAGGGTTAACTCCAGAGTAAGTAATGCTGCACTTAACACCTCCAAAACCGAAATTGTTCTCCTTGGTCAGTATCAAGCCCACTGGGCCCCAGCGCAAAATTTTTTTCCTGCTTCATCAACTTGCTCATGGGATCTTTTGCCCTGCCCACCCCACACCTCCCCGCTTGTACTCCCTTTGTGCCAAGCCCCACCTTTGCCCTGTCCGCCATCTGTGGGTGTGGCTAGAGGCGGGAGGGTACGCCTCAACGGTGATGGAAAACCATATCCTAGACAACGTTACAAAACGCATAGCTTCCCTCAAAGCCCGCTAGACATCCTTTGCAGGCAATGTAGTGCACAAAACTCTAAGATTCATTCTAAAGTTTAGTTTGGGGCCCACGCCATCGCTTTTTTCCTTGTTTCTTCAAGTCATTATACGCCCTTTTGCAAGGGCGGCTTTTATTAGGCCTCCCCACTGCCGGTGCGCCTGACGTCATGTTTGGCCCTCGCCATAGGGGTAGTATGGGCCTGCTCAACTTTGAGGCCATGCTTCCAAAAACCTTGGCACCTGGTTCGCTGCCGTCACCAACCCTATAATATCAGCCCAGCACTGGTCCTGCGCTGCCTGCTCCAACTTCTCCCGCAACCTCAGTCTCAGCAATCCTATCCACCCCCACTCTCTGTTAAAATATCTTGCATCACATCCTTCTACTTTGGGCCCACATGGGATGTCACCCCACTTCAAAAGGATCCTCCTCTCCATGCAAAGCGCTGAGTGGAGAATTTATAACTGTGGGCACACCGCACAGAGGAGGCGCCCTACTCCTCAGTTCACCCAGGAAGTACAAGGACTACCCATTATGAACGGAGTGATTCCCATGAGGTCCCTTACCATAAACAGGGTGGACTACCTGGACATGGCGGACATCTTCTACTCCTAGATACCCAGAAAGCCATATGGAAGTATGCTTACCACCCTCTTCTGCATCTGCATATTCATTCCCATGTGTTGCGCTGCTTGAGATGAATATATACTACTGTCATACTTTAACGCTTTGCACCCATATGCGTCATGTGTGGCCAGTATGGAACGTTGGTTCACCGCCTGGAAGAGTGCCCTCCCTCAAAATCAATATGGCGTGAGGTACAGCGTCTATTTCGCCAGGATCAGGCACATCCCTTTAGCCTGTCTAAGGACATATTTACTCTGTCCATGGTTTCCCCTCTACCACCTAACCTCCATGCCTTAGTGGTTGCAATTGCTGTGTAGAATATACACGATTGTCTTGAATGCTATCTCTGGCTCCACTACCACCTTACAGGAAGCTCTACGCCGGTTCCAGTCGCACCTTGTGGACCACTTTCAATGTGTGGATGTTTGGGTACCTCCCACCCCGTCACCGCCAGATGGTCTCATCCTGGTTCCCAGTTTGGTTCATCATTTCAGACCCCTTCCTACATACATGTTCAATAGTGGCGCAAGCCCCTACACACGTAACCCTCTTTCCTTCTCCTGGCGTTCCCTCTGGCAACAGGAGATAGCGTCTGCTTCTCTGGGGTGCCCCCTTTTCGCTGAAGTTCATTTTGTTAGTTTAGCTTACTTATTGGAAGTGTCCGTCCTCTGGTCAGCCTTCCCCAAATAAAATTAAAATCAGTTGCATTACACTGAGAAAATTGTCGGTCGATTTTCTTCTTTTATCTTTTCCAATAAAACCCTTTAACCATATTCCAGTTTATATCTTGAGAAGTAACCGCCATTCCCGCCTACATTTCAACAACCCTTGGGGTTTATGGCCATATTCTCGTGATACCTTGCTAGATGCCTATACACAATTATGGCTCATGGGTATTTAATGGCGGAATCTCTTCTTAGTTCCATAACTTTCATACCAGCAGCAGTGCCACTGGCATTTGGGTTTGCCGTTTGGAGGCTTCAGCACTTAATCTGGCAGACCAGTCTAAAAATAACTTGCTGTTTGCCTGACATAATTGACCAACCATCATTTTAACCATTTACTCCTTCATCATTGATATGGGCGTAGCAATGGTCCTTTTTTCTCAACTGAATCAGGTTGTGAAGAAATTTTACTATGGCCATAATAGTCCAGTTCCTCTCAAATTGTCAAACCATATCCCATAGTTGCCGCAGCCATCATGCCCATGCCAATATGTCTGGCATTATGACTTATGAAGGGTTTACTCCTACTACGAACTTAGTGGTTTCAACTGATCCTAGTACCATCTGTTCCATATCTATAGTTCAACTACAGCTGCCAACAAAGAGAATTTTGCCTACTTTTTATTGCCCATGAAGATTTATTGGGTCTCACCACATCTTCTTTGAGGCTTTGGTGGATATTGGAGCTGCGGGAATTTTATGAGTGTTAAGCTAGCCCAACAATTGGAGCTTGACCTAGACCTGGATCCTTTAGTGATGAGCTTCATCAGCCTCCCAAACCTCATACCTAATTCGCCGGCCAGTTTCATTATCAGTACACCAGTCTATCTTTTGTGATCGGTTCTCAGCAATGCCAATTTTGGTATTTCCAGTAATCTTGGGGGTCGGATGGTGGCACCAATAACATGTTAGAACTCACCTAAAGTCAAATATGTTGTCATTTGTTAATGATCAAACGGAGGGAGAATTTCCTTTAGTTATTACCCTTAAAAAACTCAAGGCCACAGCTCCATCACTTCCCTCATTTCCCCCGCGGGCCTTCTGTCTGATTTTACCAAAAATTAATGTGCTGTCGGAGTATTTTTGATTCTGAGAAGGTGGACCATCTTCCCTCCCACACTAAATTTGACTTAGGATTCCAAACAACGGTACATTTGGTGAACATCAATTGTCCCTTGTATCCACACACAGAGGATGAGGAGGCTGCTCTTAACACCTGGTTAGATGATATGCTTAAGAAAGGGTTGTTATATAAAGAGCTGTCACCAGTTGCTTCTCCCATCGTTTTTGCCAAGAAGACCGATGGTCCCTCCATCCTTGCGTGGATTATGGACACCTAAATAAAATTACAGTGAGTGATCCTTACCCTTTGCCCCTGGAGCAAACTATCAGTCAAGCAATCGCTAAATCTCGTGTGCTCTCTAAGCTTGATCTCATTAATGCCTTCAATTAAATATAGTTAATAGAAGGTCAAGAATGGCTACCACGATTTGAACAAAATGAGTTATCTTTCAATTCTATGTAATGCCCTTCGGGTTGAAGAATGTGCCAGCCACATTTCAAAGAATAATCAATAGTGTGCTGGGCAACCTCTGGTTTACATGTGCAGTCGCATATATTGATGACATCTTGGTTCTTTCCCCAACTCCAAACAACATGCAAAAAACTTGGAAGTGGTTGTGGCTGTCTTGCACAAGGCGGGCCTGTTTGTTAAGCCGTCAAAATGTGAATTTTATAAGAAGTTACCTTTCTCAGGAACCTGGTCAAAAAGATGGTTATGTGATTCCTCCCAACAAGTTGGATGTCATCCGAAAATGGCCAGCTCCAACAACCCAGAAACAACTAAGAAGTTTCTTGGGCGCCATTATCTCCTGAAGAAATTTTCCCCAGCCCTTTCCCAGTTATCCACTCCACTTTACCCCCTCACGGGTAATAATGTACCCTTTGTTGGACACCCAAGTGTCAGCAGGCGTTCAAGTCAATCAAAGAAGTGTTCTTATCTCCCCCATCCTAAAACATGTAAATCCCTCCAAACCATATATTGTCGCATGTGATGCTTCATCAGTAGCAGTTGGGGCAGTTCTGCTCCAAGAACATGATAATTTAGAACATCTGCTCGCCTACCTTTCCTGGAAATTTTATTCACTACTGAGAATTCATGAGCCATCTACAATAAGGATTTGGCAGCCATAGCATGGGCTTTGACTCATTGGCGGTATCTGTTACAGGGTGCTCAGCATGAGTTAACTTTGCATATGGATCACCAAGCTCTTCTGTATTTCTGAAAACCACAAAAATTGGCACATAGCAAACTTGTACATATTGGGATTTATGCAGCTTCAATTTTAAATGTGAATTTTGTGAAAGGTATATCAAATGTGCTTCCCAATTTCCTAAGCCACAACCTTCTCATTGCCCCATGACTTATTTGTGGACCTGGTTACTGTGATTCCCAACACCAGATTTTATCTATTGCGCCGCCTGTGGTTGCATCAGTAGACTTAGCTCCTGATGCTCCGCTTATTTCATGGGTTTTAGCAGCTCAAATGACCTGCCCCAAAGGAGTGAAGTTATTAGACCAATTGTCCCTTCAAACTCACAAATATCCTCTATATTCCTTGGTGGAAGGTCTCATTTATTTTTGTTCATGGGTTTGGGTCCACCCTCATTTCAGAGCGGAGGTGTTTTAGGCACATCACAACCATTACACAATCGGCCATCCAGGTAATATGAAATGTATCAATTTGATCAAGCAGTATTTTAATTTGGTGGGCTTATCAAAGGAAGTACCAGTCTGGATCGCTGATTGTGTTACTTGTGTATGGGCCAATTTGGATTGATCAAGAAGAAAAAGTCTTCTCCATCCTTTACAACAGGCGGAAGGTCCATGGACATCAGTGTCCATAGACTTTATTGTTGAGCTTCCCTGTTCTAATGAATTTATGGCGGTGATGGTAGTGGTCGATCATTTTAATAAATTTTCCTTATTTAATCCCTGCTCTTCTACAATTACATCAATAGAAACTGCTCGTCTCTTAATATTTCATGTGTTTTCTAAGTTTGGTCTCCTTCAGGAGATTATCAGTGACCGTGGGCCCCAGTTTACAGCGCGTTTCTATAATTAACATTTATCCACCTTAAAAATCACCGCCTGCCATTACACAGCATATCATCCCCAGTCTGATGGGCAAACCGAGCAGGTTAACCAAATTCTGAACAGTATTTGCGCTGCTACACTGTGGCCGCACAGAATACCTAGGCCAATGACCTTCCTCTTGCTCAATTTTCCTATAACAATGATACTCACGCTTCTATGGGGTTTTCTCCCTATGAAGCGATGTTGAAATATAATCCCACATTTTCAGTCAGTCCCTGTCTGAGCCCAGAGGTCCCAGCTTCCGCAGATCATGCTGAGCACATCTAGTCTACTTAGTCCTTAGTGTGGGAGCATCTCACAAAAGCTATCATTGATTACAAGTGGTTTGCAGATTGAAAACGGCTTCCTGGCCATGACTTAGTGGTGGGTTCATATGTTATGCTAGATGCACGCCATTTGTGGATGAAGGTACCTTCCCAGAAGTTTGCAAGCAAGTGGTTGGGTCCCCACTTGGTGAAGGAAGACTTGGGCATAATTGTTTTCCCAGTAAAATTGCCAGCTCATTATAAAATAAACCTCATTTTTCACGTATCTCAGTTGTCCTCATTCAAGGGGACCGTTCCTGCTGATCCTGAGCCAATAGCAATTGAGGATGTGAAGGAGGCCAAGGTGGAAAAAATCTTATTATCCCACAAATATCAAAGGTCAGTTCAGTATCTCATCGCCTGTAAGGGTTATCCAGCCTACAAGAGCAGTTTATCAAGGCCTGCGATTGCGCAAATTGCATGGAACTAGTTAAGGCGTTTCATGAGTCCCATCTGATGCTCCCCATCCCCCACCTAAAAGTTGTGACTTTAATGGCGATCAAGTTGCCCAAGGCGCATAAAAAGTTGTATCCCTAACGCAGTTTCCCAGCGGAGGTGCCCCTCCTTTGGCAAAAGGAAAGGGTAATGTAAGTCCAGGGGAACGTCCTCTTTGCATAGATCAGGCGATTTTCCTAATCCTGAACAAGAAGGGTCTGAAGAGAGCATCTGTACCCCTCGTCACCCGTGGCAACCTTGCTCACATGGTAGACAAGCGCTGGGTAACAGCACTCCCTCTAAAAGATTCCTCCTCCAGTACACGTGCTCACCTCTACCAAACTTTTCTGCCAAATTGAGGAAATCTGCGCCAAGATTACCAAATTGAAGTTGAAAGGTCCAAAACCAATGGTAATAAAGCCCGACAATTGGAAAACTGATATTCAGAAAGAGAAAATAAGAGATTTATTGGCCAGAATCGCGGATGACATCAAGCCATCAAATGATATGATTGCCGCTGCCAAATTCCCTTTGAAATCATCAGGGATTATTGCCAATAATTCAAAGCCCCTAGTTCAAGAATCAGAAGTTGCGCCATCACAACTCATTTGCTGAATGAATTACCACAGCAACTTGAATGGGCTGGTTGGCCATCCCAACCTGTTTCCAACCAATTGGGACCGCCCCTATGTGGGGCGGCCCTGGGGGAATTTCCATTGCCCGTCAGGCCAGACGCTGTCATGCCAACTGGTGTAAACGCAGTTGAGCATCAGTTCAGGTGCTCATGTACAAACTGATAAGTGATTTGGTCTGCCACAAAATTCTTTGATGTCAGTTCCAATTAAACTTTTTCGCCCCCTCCCCCAAAAATTCGCCAGGTTAGGTTGAATTTGAGGGACACAATCCCTGCTTTGACCCACCTTCAGTCAAACACTATATCAATCAATTGCTTTGCACTGAGAAAATTGTTGGTCGATTTTCTTTATTGATCCCTTCAATAAAAACCCTTTACCCATATTCCAGTTTATATGTTGAAAACTAAACCACCCTTACCGCCTATATTTCAACAAACTCTGCGGGGTTTATGGCCATGTTAACCTGGTACTTTACTAGGTGCCTATTTACTATTATGGTTCATGGGTATTCAATGGCGGAATCTCTTCTTAGTATTATAACCGTCATAACAGCAGCAGTGCCAATGGCAATTGTGTTTTCTGTTTGGGTGCTTCATCACTTAATCTGGCAGGCAGGTCTAAAAATAACTTGATGTTTGCCTGACACTTGGAAGGCTTTAGCTTAACAAGAGCCTGACTTAGATGATTTAAAATTTAATGAAGAAGCTCCAAATATCCATTAAAGTTCTTGGAAAGTACCGTGATAGTTTTGAGTAAATTAACAATCACATTAACTTCAGGTCCCTCAGAAGTTCGTCCATAGCTCAATAAAAGGCGTCAGTCATTGCATAGACCTTGTAGTATCTGGGTCAGCTCAAACAGTCCTTTGCTTGTGTTTAACCTTCGCTTTTCTTGATTGTTGAGGGTCTAGATCAAATTACTATTACCTAATAGTAGATCCATTTCTGAAAAATACTGAGCTCCAGCCAAGAGTCATAACAAGTCACTATTTGAAGCAATGGATATCTGTCCTCTTTGGTTACTAAAGTTAAGCTTTTGATAATCCATGAAGCTTGGCGGCTTACATCTTTCTTAAATTTTAGATTTTATTTAGGGAAGGCTGACCAGAGGATGGACACTTCCAATAAAACACTAAACAACAAAATAAACTCAGCGAGAGGAGGGAACCCCAGAGAAGCAAACGGTATCTCCTGTTGCCAGCAGGAACGCCAAGAGAAGGAAGGGGGGTTACGTGTGTAGGGTCTTGCGTCACCATTGAACACGTATGTAGGAAGGGGTCTGAAACAATGAAACAACCTGGGAACCAGGATGAGACCATCTGGCAGCGAAGGGTGAGAGGTATCCAAACATCCACACTTGAAAGTGTTTTTCAAGGTGTGACTGGAACCGGCGTAGAGCTTCCTGGAGGGTGGGAGTGGAGCCAGAGATAGCATCCAAGACAATTGTGTGGATAGTCCGCACAGCAATTACAACCACTAAGGCATGGAGGTTAGGTGGTAGAGGGGAAACCATGAACAAAGCAAATATGTCCTTAGACAAGATAAAGGGCTGTGCCTGATTCTGCGAATTAGACGTTGTATCTCATGCCATATCGCTTTTGAGGAAGGGCAGTTTTCCAGGCGGTGAGCCAATGTTCCATACTGGCCACACACGACGCAAGATGAGTGCAAAGCGTTAGAGCAATCGGCAATATGATACACCTGTCTCAAGCAGCGCCACACAGGGAACAGATATAGAGCTGCAGAAGAGGGTGGTGGGCGTACTTCCATATGGCTTTCTGGGTATCTAGGAAGTAGGAGATGTCCACCATGTCCAGATAGTCCACCCTGGCTATTGTAAGGGACCTCATGGGCATCACTCCGTTCATAATGAGTAGTCATTGTACTTCCTGGGTGAACTGAGGAGTAGGGCGCCCCCTCTGGGCAGTGTGCCCACAGATGAGAATTCTCCACTCAGCGCTCCGCATGGAGGAGGATTCTTTTGAAGTGGGGTGACGTCCCATGTGGTCCCTCAGCAGAAGAATGTGATGTGAGATATTTTAACAGAGAGTGGGGGTGGGTAGGATTGCTGAGACCCAGGTCGCGGGAGAAGTTGGAGCAGGCAGCGCAGGATTAGTGCTGGGCTGAAATTATAGGGTTGGTGATGGCAGCGAACCAGGTGCCAAGGATTTTGGCAGCATGGGCCTCAAAGTTGAGCAGGCCCATACCACCACTATGGCAAGGGCCAAACATGACGTCAGGCGCATCGGTGGTGGGAGGCCTAACCAAAGCCACCCTTGCAAAAGGGCGTAAAATGACTTAAAGAAACAAGGGGAAAAAGCGATGGCATGGGCCCCAAACCAAAATTTGGAAAAGAGCATAGAGTTGGCTAGCACTACACTGCCTGTTAGGGAGGTCTGGCGGGCTTTGAGGAAAGCTATGCGTTTTGTAACATTGTCTAGGATATGGTTTTCCATCACCATTGAGGCATACCCTTTCGCCTCCAGCCACACCCTTGAATGGAGGACAGGGATAACGGTGGGGCTTGGCACAGAGGGGAGTACAAGTGGGGAGGTGTGGGTGGGCAGGGCAAGCGATCCCGTGAACAAGTTGATGAAGCAGGAAGAAAACGGGCTCTGGGGCCCATCAGGCTTGATACTGACCAAGGAGAACAATTTCGGTTTTGGAGGCGTTAAGTGCAGTATTACTTATCCTGGAGTAAACCTGGATAGTAGCCTCAAGCGCTCGTGCATCATGATTGTTAAAAACCCCAACCACACAATTATCAGCAAACACCAACATCTTGACTTGTGCTTGGCCTTGCACATGGACACCAGTAAGGTGGGCATTCACATTTGAAGAAGTGGGTCAAGGCTGAAGTTATACAAGAGTAAGCTAAGAGGTTACCCTTGGCGTAGGCCCCTTTGAGGGTGGACTACATCCTTGAGGAAGCCAGGGCCACGCACAGCCATTGTGGCAGCTTCTTTGAGCAACATCACCCAATTAATGAAACAAAAGGGGAAGTGGAACTTGAGGATGCAGACTCTGAGGTACTCCCATTTAACTCTATCATAGGCCTTCTGCTGGTCTAAAAAAACAGGTGCCCCAGAAGCTGTGGATTGACAGACGTTGGCTATGGTGTGAATTTTGCCCCAAATCGACCTTTTTGGAATTAAACCAAATTGTTCAGGGGAAATGAGAGCAAAGGAAACTACCCCTAGGCGGTTTGTCATGATTTTAGTAAAATATTTTATGTCTGTGTTAGTGGGTGAAATGGGCGCCAGTTGGCCAAGCCCAGCTTATCTTTTTCTTGTACAACGTTATCATGAAGGCATCTTGCCCTACAGGAAGGAGGCGCATTTCATAAGACATTGATTCATAGAGGCTAGCAGCAAGGAGGAAAAACCTTTGAAATACTTCTTATAGAACTCATAGGGGATGGTGTCTGGTCCTGGGCATTTTCTATACAGTGCACCATGAATAGTGGACCAGAGTTCGTCCTGAGCAATCAAATTCATCAATTCCAGAAAGCAGAAAATGGTGCAGATATGTACGTTTCCAGGAAAATTGTTCACTTTGGCTTGGGGAACTAGATCAGATCAATATAATTTGTACCAATAGTTGTGTATTCCGATTGCACATTGGCTGGCGTATCTGTGAAGGAGTGGTCTGGTCTTCACACCTGTGTGCAGGCCAAGCTCTGCGCATTAGGAAGAATTTTCAAAAAATAAGCGGAACACGCATTGCCCACTGTAATATGCTTTGCTTTATACTGAACACAAACCCAATGCTTGTGTTGTCTTACCAGTGCATTGAGGCAAGTGGACACTTCCACCCACTTGAGACCTCAAGCTAAGCTGTAGCCTACAGCGGGGACGTTAGATTGCAGGTGATACACTTCTGCTAGCGTGCACAAAATGACTGCCAAGGCAGCCCGCGAGTGATGTGAGGAGAGGTGGCGAGCCTGACGGATTGTGTTCACTTTGAGGGTTGACCATGTGGAGATTGGGTCTGCACATAATGGTGCAGTAAACTCTGGAGCTGAGGTCACAATTTCTACCCACAAGGAAAACCTCGGTGAAGCAATCTTGGTGGGGTGGAGTTTGCACCACTTCGGCGCCTGGGCTTCTTGATTGGACAAATGGAGGGAGACTGATACCATTCTGTGGTCGGATATACCAATTTTTGTCATGGTAAAGTAAGAGATTTGGGATTAAAACTTCAACGGTGCGAGAATAAGGTCAATGCAGGTCATGGACCTTAGCTGGCCGTTGTGCACATGGGGGCGAGACATGTTAGTGAGTAGCGGTGCATGCCATTGCAGAGTATCAAACAACTCTAGGGTGGCTTTTAGAATGCAAAGTTAAACATGCCCCTGTGGGGGTGTAGGCAATGAGGGCCAGCAGTCTGTGGACGGGTTTGTCCAGCAGTTCATGTCACCAACAACAAATGGGTCAGGGGGTAGCAGAAGGGAATTGATGGCCAATAAGAAATTTCAACAATCTAGTGCACAGGTTGGGGTGTAAATGTTAATGACAGCGTGCACTTCATCATCCTACAAAAAGGTGACTACAAGAATGCAGTCATCGAGGTACAATTTGATGAAATAAATTTAAAAATATGTTTCACTTGAACAAGCACCCCACAGTGTGTAGACCAAAAGGAAAGGGAAGGAAGGAGCATGGTTGCCCATGCTTCCTCTGCACCATGCACACATTGGATTTCCTGAATGGCCAGGATGTTCATGGGTAAATTTTCTTTTTTAAAAAAATCAGTATCCTAGCCTGAGATGGTGAGGCCTTGAGTCCAGCAATGTTCAACGTCCCTAAAGTAAAGGCTCCCCCATTGCACCTTAAGTGCGAGGGGAAGGGCACCCATGCCCTTCAGCCTTATTGTTCTCAGTATGTCACTGTTTGGCAGCGCGGGTATTTTGTGCTATGGAGTATGGTTTGGTATGGGAAGCTTTAGCTGTGGGGTTCACATTGGCTTTTGCCTTCTGCTTTTTCTACACTGTGGGACAAATTTTTGGCTTGTGTGCACTTGCAGTGCACCATCACTTGAAGGTGAAATTTCAGAAGAATATTGTTGAGCGACTTAGTTACAGTTGATGCTTTGTAGCACCGGTCAGGTGAAACCAACTCACCCATTGGGTCTTCAGCTTGGGTGGCCCGATCAGCTTGGGCAGCCCAATCTGATTGGTGGAAGAATTTGTGATCTTCTTCTGCCATGAATGTCTCGATGTCCTCCTGGAGCTGGTCTGGTGGGATTGCAGATGCAGTCTTGCCGCCTCCTTGGCTGCCGTCTTGTGGGCCTGCTTGGCCTTCTTACGCTCCTGTGGGGACACAGGTTTTACTTGAATGTAGCACCCTGGCGCACCCCACGGGAAAGCTGCGTCAGTATCTACTGCCAGTTCATAGTGGGCATCTGCACCACACATTGCTTCCAGGATTATTGCGGTTTGTGTAATGCCCTCCTTGGCAGGGCAGGTATGGGCCTTGTGGCCAAAAGCGCGACAGAAAGTGCAGATAGGAGGTGTGCTATCCACGGTAACCCTGAATGGGCGGGAGTCTTTCCCTATGATTTCTCCAAAAGTGGTATGAGGGATTTGGGTCAAATCCTCCGCTATCCCCACGGATGAGGTGAGAACTGCAATCACTTTGCCCATGCACAGGTATGGCATGAGCGTAAAGTGCTTCATTTTAAAGGATTGGATTTCCCATATACAGCGAGCCCAGCCTTCAGGTAGTCTCCAGCATGGTGCACTTGACTGTAGTAGGTAGGAAGTCAAAAGTTACGAAAATTTGGTTTGATTTAGTACAGCAGGTACATTTCATTTTGATTACCCATTGACCATCCAGGAGGTCCACTACTACTCGCACTTGTGCGTCTTCATCCACTTTATTTTTTTCTTGAAACCAAGATCCAGCCAACTGTGAGGCATGGAGTGTTGTGCGTTGTACAACAAGTTTGGGAAATCCTTGTGTACATCTCCACAAAACTTCTCCTAAAGCGCCATTTGTTGAATATCCAGAAAAACACGCACCAGATGTTCCACTGACAATTTTGATTGGAAGTGCCGCGTATTGATGAACTGGTTGCAGTGCACTTGCCAGCCCAAAATTTCAAGGGGAAATGGTAACCGCCAGTTTTTTACTATTAATTTTATCTATTCCGCCAGATTCACTGGGGCGTTTATAAAACTTGGTTGATGTGGGGCCTACACCTGTGCCCTTAACTTTACTTGCCCAACTGCTCCCTGACATTGGGTGCAAACTAATATCCTCGATGAGATTATCAAACTTACCTAGACTTATATTGAATTTGTTGTAAAAGTGTTAGCAACGAGAGAGAAAAGCTAGATAGTGTAATGCAACAGATTATATAGTGTTCAATTGGTATTGGGTCAAAGCAGGGACTGGGTACCTCAAATTTGACCTAACCTGGCGAATTTTTGGGGGAGGGGGCATATAATTTTAATAGAAATTGACATCAAAGGATTTGGCGGCAGGCTAAATTGCTTAGGTTTATCTGCACACACCTGAACCAATGCTAGACTGTATATATGCTGGTTGGAACTATGACATCGGCCCAATGGGTAATGAAAATTCCCCAGGACCACCCCACATAAGGCCCTAACTGGTTGGAAACAGGTTTGGGATGGTCAACCCATCTGTGCCTGGTTGCTGGGGCGTTCGTTCAGCCAAATGAGTTGTATCAGGCACAACTTACAATTCTTGAACTAGGGTTTCAATTTATAGCAACAATCCCTGACGATTTTGAAAGAAATTTGGCAGTGGCAATCATATCATTTGATGGCTCGATGTCATCTGCAATTCTGGATAATAACTCTCTTATATTCTCTTTCCAAATATCAGTTTTTCAATCATTGGGCTTTATTACCTTTGGTTTCAGACCTTTTGACTTCAATTTGGTAATCTTGGCGCAGATTTCCTCAATTTGGCAGACAAGTTCAGCATAGTTGAGCACAGGTACCAGGGGAGGAATCTTTAGAGGGAGTGCTGTTACCCAGCGCTCATCTACCACATGGGCGAGGTCGCCCTGGGTGATGAGGGGTACAGCCGCCCTCTTTGGACCCTTCTTGTTTGGGAATGGGAAATCTGCTTGATCTATGAAAAGGGGACGTTCCCCTGTACTTACACCAAGTGTTCATTTTCAAGCCCAAGATGGAAAACCTTATGCATAAGGTCATAAAGCATGGTATCTGACCTCCTTCAGAAAAAGTTGCTAAAATTGAGAGAATGACCTTCCAGAGCTTTAGAGATATCCAAGTGATCCATTGGATGGTGGGGTAAAACAGACAAATCATCCCATGTTTTCTGACCTCGCCAAACCATCATCAACCTTCTTCTAAAAGAACGTTCCTTTTAAGTGGATATTGAGCAGGATCAAGCATTAACCTTCTTAGGATGTTATAATTACTCATCATGTCCGCATACACTCAAAGTTTGATCAAGCCTTCATGATATATCATAATGCCAGCAATGTGGCTGTGGGCCAATCTACCCCAATTAGACAATTAACAATTAGACCAACCAGTGGCCCACTTCAGTAAACCCTTTCTAAGGCTGAGAAGGACTAATGCTTTAACAAACAAAAATGCTTAGCAGAACTCCTTGCAGTTAAGCATCTCCTGAACTCATCTAGATAGGACTTTCTTCAGTCATCGCTAATCACGCTTCTCTCAGGTGGATCCAGCAGATGAAGGGTCCAGCTGAGAGGCTGGCTAGATGGACAATACGGTGCAGAGTTACAAATTTTATTAAAGTTTATTGCACCAGTACTACCCATCAAATTGTGGATGGGTTACTGAGGATTATGACCTTAGCTTTGTGGTACCTGAAGAAGAACGTATATGAAACTCTATTAAACATCCAGATTGGTGGGACTTGAATACAACAGAAATCAAGAGGGAGTCACAATATATGACAAAGGACACCCAGATCAAGGATGAAAGTCTATTTAAATTTATTAATGGAAGATTGTTGCCTATGTATGATCATCTGTTATGATTGGTTTAGCAAACCACTGTGTTGTAATATTTTATTTATTTTAGATATACATTATTTTATAAAAAGATAGCGGATTTAATCAGTTCATAGTAATTAATTCATCCTGTGGCCCATGCTTTTATAAATAGTGGCCTAACTTAATAATTTACTTATCAATTTAATCACCAGATCCCCACCGTTGCAACTCTTGTTACATTTATTTTATGACCATTAATGCTGTGGCTTTAATTCACATATCGCCTCCTAATTTATTTTATTGTGATATTCTAAGTCGCCCATGCTGAAATATAATCATGGACAATAGGGTCCTTATATTTAACATGGCCATCCAATAGTAAAAATTTTTCTAATGTATTGCACCTTTTTATGAAAATGCCTCATGCCCAAGTTATTTGTCTTCTGACCCAATTTGGATATTAAAGTTTTAGTCTACCATTTTTGAGTGTTGCTTATTAACTATAGAAATCACCAATGACAACTCTGGCAGAGATAGTATATTTGAAGAGGATTGCCAATTGCAAGAGGATTTTTTGTGGAAAAAGCGGTGAGAGCTAACCAAAAGATTACTTGAGTGAGCCTGTGAAACTCTAGAAGTATTTGTTACTAAAATGTGCTCTCTAGTTTTCAAATAAAATCTTATTGCTATAGATATGGTTTCTTTTTTGTTAAGATTTATTAATGGTTACTTTCTTCAAACATTACTTTGTGTTTTTGGTGTACTGACCTGTGCACTTGAAATACAACGCCCCACACCGATTTTCACCATTTGGTGCTCACTACAGGGGGCCACAACTTGATTTTATGAGCTTTTTGTTATTAAGTATGAATTCTGACCTAATAGAGGACTAACTCAGGGTGGAGCTAATTCCGCCCTCTGATGCAGAAGTGGCTGGCCAAAAGGCTCAATTACAATTTTCACGTGAGATTTTTCAAAAACAAGCAAATTTGAAGGCTAACGTGGTACTGCTTTCTGATATCATATTAGGTCATGGTTGTCAAGTGAAAGTCTTAGTAAAAAACATGAAAATTCACAAATGCCTTGAAAGCCTTGAAACCAATAAGGACAAAGCTGTTCACTCCGTTACCAATTTTTACCAGGAGCCTGACACTTACATATGGAACTTGACACTCAGGGACAAAATTTACAGTCCCTAGTAAGTTAAAACAGATTTTTGAAAGCGAAATTACTGACCACCATCCAAATAATTATTGATATGTATTACGTTGCAAGAGGAACGCCGCCACTTTTATAAATTAGAAAATCATAGTAAGTTAGAGATTTGTCAGAATATTTGTAATTATCTCTTGGATCAAGTCACATTGGAAACCCTTCTAACAGAACATGATAATGAGGGTGATGTGGCATGGGTTATGTGTAACTTTATAGCTGTTGTTTCATCAATTATGACGTTAAAAACTTCTGCGCAGCCTGACGCTACAGTGTCTCAAATTGTGTCATTACTCCTCCTCATAATAACATCCTGGGAAGTCAGATAGGGACCTTGTTACCCTTTGGCCTTGAAGCCATAAAAATCAAATTATGATTAACCTTGTTAATTTACCAAAGTTTGATAATAGGCAAATGTGCAAAATTTTCTTGATCTGTTCAAGATTAGTATGGGTGGAGTGTCTGAGAATGCTAAATTGGCAGAGGTAATGGATTTTTTGGACTTTGAAAGTCAGGAGTTCGTGATGGCAAAGCTAAAGAAGGCAGGCGTGTTCTACCTTAATTCCAAGGACCTTCTTATCAAGGAGTTCAGAAGAGCTGAAAGGAGACCACTCATAAGATAGAAATCCTTAATATTTCTTTTAATAGAGATGTACCTATCCAAGTATTTGACAAACGCTTTTATTTAGAGGCGCAGATACTATCTGAGGCTAACATTATAATGATCTTGATGCCCAGATTGATCTTCACCACGCCTGTGTGCCCTACATTAAGATGTATCAATTTTTGATGCCAGTCAAAATGAGGAGAATAATAAACATATGGTAAATTATTCTTATTATTTTAGTACCATTTTTGAGGCACCTAACCAAAGTCTGCAGTAGCTGCACAGAAAACCCAACTGGGATATCTACCTAATCAAGAAATTTTTTAGAATTTGGCCCTCATTATAAAAAACTGATATTAATTGGGTCATCAGTTATCATTTCAAAAATTTAGGGCAATATGCCAATCATTGCCCTAATTCAAGCTCTAAGCCTAGGGTTCATTTGGATAACTCTGTGAAAGAGGTGAGCATGGGAAAAGCCAGGGTGGAGTAGAACAGGTATTTTCAACATCTTCATCTTCTACAAGAATCCCAACCATGATTAAAACTCTGACCCCACCTTCCATCTGGCAGAAGAATGAGAATGCCACCTCTCCTCTGGCAGTCTAGCAAATAATAGTGCATGATGAGGCAGCTGTTACCAACCGCTCCCCTTGAAAGATGTGAATCTTAGTTGGTGCTGGAAATTTCGTGAAGCCTTATGTTCAACAGTTAGTACTACAAAAGCTGCCGGTAATTTCTGGAAATATTGCCTGATTGAACAAGGTCTAAGTGGCAATGCCTATTGAGATTTTGATGTTAACCAGTCAGCTAGACATGAAGATTCAAGCTTTTTTAAGTCAAGTGAACACTTTGGATGTCCTTACAATAACTCCCATGGATACCTATTTCTATAATGACCTCATAATAAATATCTCAATAAATAAACTTAAAGTCTGCACAATTGTTGACGGTGGGGCACTGGTTTACATTGTGTCCACTAAAATGAAAAAGAAACTGGGACTCACTCCTGACAAAGATTATCAAAAAACTATGGTTCTGTAACCCTCATACCATACTTCTGAGGGAGCATACAGTGCATTGCCGCTGCAATTTGGCTCACTGGTCTTTTATCCTGCTATTGTACTCTAAAATAACAATTTTGAATTCTTTAAAAGGTACCTCAATTTATAAGAGAACATGATAAAAATCTGATTTTGAAGAGAATACCTTAGATGTTTTAAGACAAACCGCTCTTATAATTTTGCAGTTGTAATTATGAGGCCCTGGCGCCTCAAAGTCTGGGGTTTGTCAACCTAGTGTTCAAGTAAGGTATAGTGCCTGTGATTATCAAGGAATTTGATGTCATATGAAGAGATTACTCAACCAGATTACAGATTCTAAGGTTATTCTACTACACGCTAACTGTAATTTGAAAATTATTGTGGGCCAATAACTTAAAGTGGAAACCAAAATTAATTTGAAAATTACCACAGGATTATATGGTAAAATAATCACGCCTCTTTATCATTCCAATTTAGAACCTGTCGCTGTCTCTGTATTTCTCCTTCCCTACCATGGCGAAATTTAAGTAATACAAACTAATATGTATGTAGACCCCATTCAGATAAAGTGGCACCATATTATCGCTTTTTTTGCACATGTTATCAGTCTGAGAAGTCCATAATATTTATGCTTTTGGTCACTTTGATGAACTAGGCCTTAATGGTGATATCAAAGAACCTATTCGCGCTCTATTACCTTGGGAAAGCCTCTCTGGGCTATCTGAGGAAGAGAAGTACCAAGTGCTGGCCATTTTCAAATAGTACAGCGTTATTTTTGCTAAGGACGACTGTGATTTGGGATATGCACATGATGTACTCCTTTCTATAAATACCAGAAATCATCTGCTGATTCACCTTAATCTTGTTAGATGTCAAATGAAGTTGATTAAGTTGTTATTGTAGAAATTGATCAGCTAGTGCAGCATGGGACTAGTGCCCTCCAAGAGTCTTTGGGCTCTCCGGTGTTAATTACTAAAAAATGAAGGTTCAAACTGCGTGGTATAGTACCACAAGATTAATAGTATTACCAAAAAGGATTCTTATCCTTTACCATGGATTGACAATGCGCTGGACCGCTTAAGTCGCATGCAATATTTTTAAGCCATTATTTTATATCTGGCTGCTGGCAGTTAAAGCTGCCCAAAGAGGAGTAGGAAAAATGCGCTACGGTTAAAGCCCAGGGTCTCTACCAACCTACTAGAATGCCATAGGGGCTGTGAAATCCCTCACAACTTTATAGCGGGCTATGGATAGTGTCCTTAGTAATCTAAAAATTTTGTGTTCACATCTATTTA
The DNA here is from genome assembly GCA_022478985.1 of Massospora cicadina. Lineage (NCBI taxonomy): Eukaryota > Fungi > Entomophthoromycota > Entomophthoromycetes > Entomophthorales > Entomophthoraceae > Massospora > Massospora cicadina. The sequence continues at coordinate 68,922 of JAKSZP010018766.1, read as the reverse complement.
GATATCAACGTTTTTCTAGAACGGTCAATGAACGCTTTCAACGCTTTAAAAGAAATCTTCCGCCATCCTGACAAGGCTAATTATAGATCAACCCATGAAAGTGTAATTTTTCTGTGAATATCTGGAATATATGATGTTCATCATTGATAAGCACGGCTTGCAGTCACTGCTGGCCAAAGATAAAGGTTGAATGTATGGCATGACAAAGTTGTAAGCGTGACTTTTAACTTTTTTTGGGAATAAAGGGTATTACTACCAGTTTATATATAATTTCAGCCAGATATTTGAACCACAATTCAACTTAAATGTTGTACCTTTTTATTGGACTGAGAACTGGCATCTGGCCTTTGATAAAATACGAATCTATCTTACCTTAAGCGCCACAGTTGATATACCCCAATAAAAAAACCATTTATTATCATAAATGGGCGCTTCACTCACCGCCGTTGGGGCTGTATCATCTCAAATCAAACTTTAATGGAATTGAACACCCAGTTGCATATTGCAGCTGGACGTTAGATGTTCAAACTGTAACTATACAGTAATTAAGAAGGATTGCCTGGCGGTCATCTATGTGTGTAAATTTTTTGAGTATATGTTCATGGAATACATTCATCGATGTAACTAATCACACCTTCCTTTGTGGTTACATAATCTGAAAGAGCTGGAAGGGAGGCTGCCTAGATGAGCTTTAAAATTAAAAGCCGATGATTTTGAAATTGAGTATTCACCTGGAATTAAGCATCAAAACGCTTATGGATTATCTCACCTGCTCATTGTGGCCTTAGCATCTGACGTGACTTATGAGTTAATTGATAGAATGCTAACCCAAAACTATGAAAATGAATTAGCAGAATTCAGAACTCCTCAGAAAAACTTGGTAAGAACACTGTTGTCAAAAATGGTAAGCTTAATAAAATTACCAACAATCAAAGATATTGGATACCCTGCTAAACGGAGCAGACCAATATTATTATCAAGGCTCATAAGGTGACAGGCCACGAGGGGTTTTAAGAAGAATTTTGAGCTGTTGAAACAGCACCACTATCAGGAATCTATGCAATTTGATATTCATGAGACCCTCCGCTGCTGTAAAAGAATTTCAAGTGGAAGTTTTTTTATTAAATACACCTCTTATCAATTGGTTAAACCCAACTTCACTTGCCATACTATTTCTATTAATGTGGTGGGCCCTCTGGCCAAGACATATGGTCAATTTAAAAAATATTTTATGGTCATCAATCATCCCACAAAATGGGTAGAGGCCAAATCAGTCAGTGACTTAGGCGCCACAATATCGGCTAATTTCATTTTAGAAGATATTATTTATTGGCATAGATACCCACAGTTTCTGTTGATGGACAATGAGACTAACTATACATCCCAGATTATTTTAAGATTAATGACTTAATGTATATACGCGGGGTTTATCTACACCCTAATACCCTGAGAACAACGGCACTGTGGAATGAGTAAATGGTACCATCGTTGGAATTTTGAAAAAGATAATTACAGCAAAGGCGTCCAGCTGGGACCTTATTCTTGCCTTCCGTCATATTGCTTATTTTATATCTTATCATTTCAGCCATGAAGCATTTCCTGTTCACTTTATTCATGGGAATCACTGGCGCTTCACACAAAATTATTTTGTCAAATAAGAACAAATGACTTCTTAAAAATATCTTGAAATGCTGGTGCAGACTTTAATATAATTGCAAAACACTGCATATTCTAATGTGCTGGACCAGAAAAAACAATCTTGTGAATGGGATAAGGCAGATTGGCAGCCATTACCCCACTTTACTGTAAGGGGAATTGGTTTTTTATTATGATAACCATAAATTTGGACAAACTAGCAAGTTGGAGAATATATAAAATGGTCTTTTGACATCATTGAGAAGACATCCACAGATGCTTACACTCTGAAGGATCATGTTAAAGGTTACCTTATCAATTGGGTTCACATTAAGTTTTTGAAGAAAAATCAGCAGAGTTCTGGGCCAATGGCCTTAATTTTTTAATAAGTTAGTTGAGCTCCTCACATCTTTTTTCCACAATGTTTGCTAAAGTGGGAGGAATTTTTGTGATTGGTTTGGTCAGATATCTGGGTTATGTTATATTATTTCTCTTAGTTCAAACTTTATCTATTAAATAGCTAGGGGATTCATTCAGTTCATAGTAATTATTTCATCCCATGGCCCATGCTTTTATAAGTAGTGGACTAATGTATTGACTTACTATTACTTAAATCCCGGCTAGCACAACTCTAGTTCCCTTAATTTAGGGCCATTGACGTCATGGCTTTAATTGTCATATTGCCTCTTAACTTTATTTACCATACAATTATATATTGCCCTTGACAACGTAGAATTATCAGCAATAGGGCCCTTACACTTATTATGTCCATCCAAAAGTAATTCAATTGCATCTAGCGTATTGCATCTTTTTTATGGAAATGCTCAAGTTCTAAATTTTCACTTTCCACCCAATTTGAGTTTCACGATTTTAGTCTACTATTATTGAGTACTGCTTAGTAACCATGTAAAGTACCAATGAGAACTCTTTTAGTGAGAGCATATCTGAAGAAGATTCCAATTGCAAGAGGATATTTTCTGAGAAAGTTGTAAAACCTGATGTAAAGAGAGTGTTTTAACTCTTCTGTTTCCAGCGTGGTAGTGCACAGTGCACATGGCCAACGCTAGGGAACTAGTTAATTGTACAAACGTTACTAAAGCACAGCAGAGGTGCTTAAGCAATAGTAACTTAAGGAAAGTAGTGTTATTGTTAGAGTGAGTAACCAGGCATAAGCACGCGGTGCAATAAGTTGTAAGATATAGGAGTCCTAGGTTGGAGGGAACCTGGGCGGCCCAATGGTGCACAAGCGGATAGTTTAATTATAGATAAATTAAAAGGTTAACGTAGCATGAGACCTCCACCAAGAGGTTCACACGCAGGAACGTCAGAGATAACATAAAATATGAAATGGTGTACTTAGCGAAGGGTTTATTGATAGGGAAGTAGACCAACAGGAGAGATTGGTCTCGACATAAGATATTTAAGGGATTTCAGGCAAATAATCAAATGAGGGATTGGGTCTAAGCCGTGGTGCACCAATTGGTGCATGCTTTTATCAGGCAAGATGCTGTATTTGGTAATTGACCAAACTTGGGTAATTGATTGTAAAAGTGGCTGACCCAAGCTTAAATCTTCAAAAACTGAATGGGTTCTAAGACCCTGATCGCCTAATAACCAAAGCAAACTGTTTTTATTTAACAAAAAGCTTATTCGTTTTAATGCAACTGTTATTATGCAAGGCTGAACTTCTCTAGCATCAACTGGGACCAACCTGGGTTTACATCGCCTCCACCCAGCGTTGATCCAAGGTATACTTGAGATCAGGGAGGCCAGCCAACTTCAACTTCTTGGCCTCCTAAAATGCAGCTTTGTCCCTCGGATTGGTCCCCATGATTATGTCATTTTACAGCCATGACACAAGAACTAAAGATTACTTGAGTGAGTCTGTGAGCCTCTGGTAGTAAGTAAAAATAAAATGTGCTCTCTAGCATTCTTAAATAAAACCCTATTACTATAGATAAAGTTTCTTTTGTTGTATTTTGATCAAGGAAAAAGTCTTCAAACAGTACTTTGTGTTTTTGTTGCTTTGAACTGTGCCTTTAAATATGATGCCCCAGCACCAATTCCAACACCATCTCCTAAACTAAAAATTATTCTCAAAGGTCACTCCAGCTTATTACATGGAGCCATCAAGAAGACATATGTTTGTATAAAGATTAATGTTTTTGAAACTAAATGCTTGAAACCATACACAAGGTAATGGAAGCCTGTTTAAACTGTATGGCGCAGGATTGTCCAAGCCCGCGCTATCAAATTAAGTTGTGCACCATTAACGCCATTTAACGTGGTTAGTATTGATGTAGTAAGGCATTTATCAACTGGTGTCCATGGCCATCACTATATCCTACTTGCCATCAACCACTAAACAAAGTGGGCTAAGGCTATCTCTATACCCGCTCCCATTGCAAAAGCTACAAACTTATTTATTTTCTTCTTCGTTTTCACATTCATAGATGACCAAGGGTCTTTCATTTCTGACAACAAATTAAAATTTTTTTCACAAGTTTTCATGAGTTAGCGTCACTTTTTGGTACCATTCAAAACTTCTTTCCCCCTACATTTCTTCAACTATTGTTGTTAAACTGATAAAATGGTACTTTTGATTTATTTGCATAAGATAGTGGATACTGATCCCATAAAGTAGAATCATTATCTGCCATCCGCCTTGTTGGATTAAAATTTAAGTTATTACCATATATTCAAGATGTCACCATTCCAGGTTCTATATGCTATATAACCATGATTACCTAGCAGTATCCAACAGCTGATAGACTCTTCCACTCCTGAAACTTCCAAGTTAACCGTGAGAGCACTGGCCAACAAAACCATCATGTTACAAGTACTTGCCATCCAAGGAATCATTGCAACCACTTAAAAGGAGTACACACGGTTCAAAAATCATTACTGGCCCTTCCCACCTTCATAACTAGAGATCTCATTTTATTTTATCATCATTGTTCTAGTGGACGGCCCAGTAAGCTTGGCACCTCTGGTTGGGCTAATATAGCATTCACTACAGGGTAGGTTCTGAGTACACCATTTCAGATGCACTCTAGGGCACCATGGTAATAGGTTTATCCTAGGATCCTTTGGGCCTATGTCACCCTCCAACAGGATATTAAGTAGTACTGTTAGAATTTGTAATAGCGTATAATCCAAACCTTTTATAGTTTAAAATGAAGAAATGTTTAATTGCCCTCCTCCAGAATTAAGTTTGCTAACACAAATGAGTTGATGCTTAATACATTGATGCCCCAAATAGTCAATAACCAATAAAAGAAATTCAAGAGTTATCACATGGTGTGATTCCAATAGGTCCACCAATTAATGACCTGAATAAAAATTACATACTAATTTTTTTGAGTCGTGGTCCCAAAGCACCAGAACAACAGGAGCATGACAATGAAGATGTAAACATAAGAAGATGCTCGCTGCTCATCCCTCATACTAGATAAGGTTGAAGATCTTGACTGAGTAGAACTAGAAGCTCTCTACGCCACAAGAATCCCACACATCCCATAAATATTAAATTTTTATCTAATTAAGTTGTTTACATTATTTCATTTATTTTCAAAAAATAGCATATATTTTATGCTCCTTTAAATATTCATGATAATAGCATTAGCGGCTGTGAACCATTATAGTTGCCTTTATATGGACCTTTATGACATATATTTGCTTTGCCATCGCATTATAGAAGCCATTCTGTAACTAAAAGCCATCTTAAAGAAAGTTAGAGTATCAGAACAGGACATCTCCTGGAAACAAAAATTAACACTTCAACTCCACTAGAATGGTGGAGCTAATAGGAAAAATGGCATCAATCAATAAACTGATTTTAAAAAATAAACTAAAACTGCTATAATAGTTTCCTTGATTCACTAGAAGAATCATACCTCAATGCTGTTTTAGTAGCACAAACTTATATGTAGACCATGCCTTTATTTCTCTCAAAAACTATGCACGTTTAGCAAGTCACTGACACAACAGATCTCAAACTAAGGAACCTGAACAAGAGAAAAAAGAAACTGAAAGCAAGTCATTAGAAAAGTTTAAAAATTACGCCTCTTTATGATTTTCCTGCACCAAAGGGAATGTTATATCAGAAAAAGTGAAGCAAACTACAATGCTTATAAAAAGTGCTACTCTCAAAACTCAATCTCTGCTAAAATATTTGTAACAAAACTGGATATTACTTCAGAAAATGAAGAAAACCTTGTTGCAATGCAAAAAAGGCTCAATAAAATTGGATTTTCTAAATAAATATTTATAAAAATATTACTATGCATCTTCAGATTTTGGACAAATTTATCTTGCTTAACCATAATTTCACCAAATATATAAGTATCAAAACATGAAACATGGGTTATCACAGATAGACACTTCCCTTCATATATAACACAACCTTAGTTACTCAAGCTCTGACTTCACAAACAGACCCCTAATGGTTAAACTCTACTTAATACCAACCTTCATATGCTGCATCACTGCAAGTGAACCTCAGCCACATTTACAAAAGTCTTTTAACCATCCACAAAACAAAATCTAAAAAGTCTTAACTGTTATATTGATGTAGATGTATGCCGTTGAAAAACGTAAACAGGAAGAAATAGCCTACAACCAAAAGAACAACCCATATCGTATGAAAACGTTTTTAAAGGTTTTAAAACAGAAAGAATAAAACCCCCAAGGAATCCCTATGGAAAAATTACAAAACATATGAAATCACAGAAATGACTTTTTGTCATTACCTGACTTTGCCAAGAGAAATATGTATGTATGTAACCTCATTAAACTACATATAATCTTTTTCACAATACTATAACAGACCTGTTACAGTGGTAAGCCTTAAGGAAATACACCTAATACAAAATAAGGCAACTACCACTTAGTCTCAGACACTACAACAGGTTGACTTATTGCCACCTCACCTGTAACCTAACAGTCTAATGCAATATCTGCTTCAAAGTTTTAAGAAATTTTTCTTTACGTATCACTGAGAACTTGGCCAGTTCATCACCATTATGAACAAAGAATTGCATCAAGCCATTAAGCTCAGAAAGATTTTGACTGTAGGCACCAGAAAGGAATTTCTTCTCACAAGTAATAGAGCTCCGTGAACTATGGTGTCCTTCAGATATTATGTCCAAATTATTCTTATAACCAGACATTCAGCAATTATTGTAACTAAGAATTTTCTTCTCTATATTGGTTACAAAACTTTTTCAGAGTGAAATGGTCTTCAGGATGTTTGGAGGAACTCAGCAATCCTATTGTAGACAAGTGTTCAATCTACCCATTGAGATAGCTGTCAAAGTTTCCCATCAATGCAGTAATTTTTTATTTCCTCTATGAAATTCAAAACTTCAAGTAAGCTCTGAAGAAATTCAAAATTTATGAAAACTTGAAACAGACCAGTAATTTATGCAAATGGATAAAATGCAAGAATGTCCTGGTGGTCACTTACTATAGTAATGATAAGCAACAAGACGTACTTTAGGATTACATACCTATCTACGTGACTGGCTAATATAAAAGATTAAAGATTTGTCTAAATATAGATGATTAACAGAGAACCAGCTAGCAAAAGTCCTAAAACAAATTAAAGCGCTCCTTTTTCCATGATGATAATGATGTTCCCCTCTATCTTTTTATTAACAATGGGGATCAACCCAAGCGAGAGGCGGCCATGAGTTTGTGTGATGTTCCCCTCTCAAACCTAGAATCTCATTGTGATGATGTCACATTTGTATGACTATTACAGTACATTTTACCGCCTACTTCAAGATCAAAAAGTTTTTGGTAAAATAGAAATTGGAAAAAGACTAGTAAGTGGTTGATATGTCCATCACAGTATCAATGGGCCTTCCCTGTGGCCATTGTCTTTAAAAAAGGAAACTAAAGATATGTATTGCCTACCTTACATTGAAACAAGTATCAAAAAGAACGCACACCCATTTCCACTAAACCCAGGCATCTTAAATGCCATGAGAGGTGTCCAGTTTTTTCCTAATGTTTTCCTATTTTCTAGGTACTACCTGTTAGCAATTTAAAAGGAATAAATGAAAAGACTTTATTTGTGAATAAACATGGACAAGCAAAGACACAAGTACGCCCTTTTAAAGTTACTGGGCCCCCAAACATTCCAGAAAAAGAAACGGATCTAATTTGTATATTAATAAAAAGATGTGATAATGTCCATCATGATGATAACATCCTTTTCGCCTAATTTTAACAACACTCCTGTCAGGATTAAGATGATAAGTGAGTTGAGATCCCTACTCCCAAATTGAGACCTGATAAGCTAACTTTGAGCCTCCATGATTAAAACCCGTCCTTGAAGGTACTAATAGAATTTTGATTAAGAAGCATCACACGCATGAAAATTGATGGATTGCATAGGGTTTGCACCTCCGCTTCACAAACCTTGATGGTGTGACTCCCACCATTACAGTCATGAGGATGATGCAGAACAAAGAGGGCATCGGTTAAGCAATAAATCTAGAAGAATTTGAAAGGGCCTAATTGTATAAGGCCATGGAGTTCCTCTTGGCATCATGCACTTACTCCCCCTATAAATATAAAAACCTCTTAACTAATATAAAGTAGTATACTTAAAACTTTTCTTTCTCGTTGCAATCACTTTTGCAACCTATTCAATTCAAGTCTGAAACTAGTTTGATAATCTCACAGAGGAGATTAGTCTGCGCCCATGTCAGGAGCAGGTGGGCAAGTAAGGTAAGAGGAGCAGGTGGAAGGCCCACGGCCTCAAACGTTCAAAAACGCTCCAGAGAAACTGGTGGAATAGACAAAAATTTTAAAAAACCGGCAGTCACTATTTCCCTGGAAATCCTCACATGGCAAGCACGATGCAACCAGTACATCAACACGCCACACTCCCAGCCACTTTCATCGGTGGAATATGGAGTCCGCGTGTTTCTGGACATCCAACAAATGGCTTTATGGGAAAAATTTTGTGAAGATGTGCACACCTTTTTCCCAACCGCGGTGTACATCGCACCTCACTCCATGTCACATGGTTGACTGGACCTAAGTTTCAAAAACAAAGAGGCAGCAAATGAGGCTGCTGCAGTGCATGTAGTGGTTGACCTCCCCGAAGGGCAACGGGTCATTGAAACTAAATGCACCAGATGGACGAAATCAAACCAAATTTTCCTCACGTTTGACTTTTTTCCTACTACAGTAAAACGTGACATTTTGGAACAACACCTGAAAGATGGTCTCACTGTATACAGCGAAATACAATCTTCTCAAAATGCAACGCTTCATGCTGATGCCACACCTGTGCACTGGCAAAGCCATCGCAGTTCTGACCCCAACCAAGGAGATCGCGATGGACCTAACCCAGATCTTTCACTCCACTTTTATTGATATTGCAGGGCATACCACCCACCCATTCTGGGTGACCGTGGACAGCGCGCTCCCCATCTGCACCCACTGTGTCGCATTCAGCCATAAGGCGCTCACATGCCCCACCAAGGAGGACGTCACATTCCAAGAGCACCCCTCGACGGCCATGGCCAGTGGAGAGGCGCACTATGAACCAACCGCAAGCACCAAAGAGACTTTCCCATGGGGAGCACAAGGCTGCTACCTACTGGTAAATCCTATCTCCCTGCAAGAGCGGAAGAAGGCCAAGCAGGCCTGCAGGGCCGTGGCCAAGGAAGCGGCCAAAGCCACCACCACTATTACACACTCCCAACGCCAGGAGGACATTGAAACCTTCATGGCGGAAGCAACTTGGGAATCTTTCAACCAATCAGATTGGGAAGCCCATGTCAATTGGGCCACTCAATCTGAGGATCTTATGGTGGACTCGATCTCACCCAATCATTCCACCCAAGCTTTGGAGGAAACTGACTTAAGGCCCATCCCAACTGAAAATTTTTTTTGACCCGCTCAACAGTGCACCAAACTTATCTGCACCACAAAAAATTCATCCGACGTTGGGGAAACAAAAAGCGAAGGCTAAAGCCAATGCAACTCTTTCCACAAAAATTAACAAAACCACTGATAGTGTTGCTGCAAACACCCATGCTTCCATGAAGGCCCGTGGGGATCTAGAGGAGGCTAGTGGGCCTGGGTGCCCACCCCTCGCACCTAAGGTGCGATAGGGGAAACCTTCACTTTAGGGACGTTGAATATCGCTGGACTCAAGGCCTCCCCATCCCAGGCTAAGAAACTGAGTTTTTTACAACAAAATTTACCTGTGGATATCCTGGCCATCCAGGAGTCCCACTGTCTATGAGAAACTGAGGAAGATTGGAAAACAATGCTCCTCCCATCCCTATCCTTTTGGTCAGAGCACTATGGGGTGCTAATTTGGAAAAAAAATTTTAAATTTTTATTGTCAGAAACCTTCCTCAATGGCCAAGTCCTCATTGTTACCTTCTCGTGGGCTGAAATGGTACACACTATCATCAACTTCTATGCCCTAAACGGTGCATGAGAGCGTCGGGAATTTTTCTCATCAGTCAAATCCCTCCTGCTACCCCAGACCCTCTCGTAGTCAGCGACATGAACTGCTGACTAAATACTCCAATGGACCGGTGGCCTTCCTCCTCCCACGCCCCCCAGGGCCACATTGAACTTCACGTTCTAAAGGCCACCCTCAGGCTTATGGATGCGCTGCCGTGGCAAGCCCCACTGCTCAAGAAAATGACGCGCCCCCACGTCCACAACAGCCAATTAAGGTCCATGTCCTGCATCGACCTTATCCTTATGCTGGCGAAATTCTAACCCCACATATCCCACTTTGAAACAACAAAAATGGAATATTCTGATCATCAACTGGTCTCAATAACCTACCACCTACCTGTCACAGCTGCTAAGGCCCCACATTGGTGCAAAATCCGCCCCTCTGAGCTCGCGTCGCTAGGATTTTCCATGTGGGTGGATCAGCAACTTTGGCAAAAGAGTTTGTTGCACCATTTTGTGTGGACCCCATTTCCACATGGGCAACTTTCAAAGAAGATACCATCCGCCACTCTCGCCACCTCTCCTACAGATGCTCACGAGCCACATCAGCTGTCATTTCGCACACTCTGGCAGAGTTGGCACACCTGGAGTCCAATATCCCAGCTACAGGATACAGCTCTGCATGGGGCCAGAAGTGGGCGGAGGCAGCTGCCCACCTCAACGCGCTTGAAAGGCAACACAAACATTGGGTTTGTGTTCAGTACAGGGCCAAACGCATCACAAAAGGTGACAAGTGCACCGCACATTTTTTTAAAAAATTTTGCACCACGCCAGAGCATGGCCTGTACACAGGTGCAAAGATCGGATGATTCCATTGCGGATATGCCAGCCAAAGTGGCAATTAAAAATAAAAGTATTACTCCGAGTTGTACTGATCTAATCCAATTCAGCCAGCTGAAGTGGCGGAATTTCTCAACTGAGCCCACATCTGCACCATTTTCTGATACCCAGAAATAATGAATTTGAGTACTCCGAACAAATTATGGACATCCATTCGTGGTGCACCAAACCAAAAATGCCCAGGCCCAGATGGCATTCCTTATGAGTTCTATAAAATGTACTTCAAATATCCCCACTACTGTTAGCCTCACTTGCCAGAGCCTTTTGGAAACGCGCCTCCTACCAGGAGGGCAAGAGGCCTTCACCGTCACACCGTTCAAGAAAAAGGACAAGCTAGACTTAGCCAACTGGCGCCCCATTTATTTAACTAACATGGATACACAAATTTAAACTAAAATCATGGCTAACCGTTTAGGGATTGTAGCATCTGCCACCATCTCCCCAGAACAATTCGGTTTCATACCCAGAAGGTCAATTTGGGACAACGCGCACTCTGTGGCTAATGCATGCCAGTCCACAGCCTCTGGGGCACTTGCATTCTTGGGCCAACAGAAGGCCTATGATAGAGTAAACTGGGAATACCTAAGGGCCTGCCTCCATCAATTCCGCTTACCCCTCGCTTCATCAACTGGCGTTGCTGCTCATGGAATCTGCAACTATGGCAGTATGTGGACCTGGCTTCCTAACGGAAGTAGTCCGCCCTCAAAGGGGCTTTTGACAAGGGGACCCCCTTAGCCCACTCTTATCCAACTTCAGCCTTAACCCACTACTTTGAAACGTGAATGCCCAACTCACTGGGGTCCATGTGCCAGGCCAAGCCCCAGTCAAGATGATGGCGTTTGCAGACGACTGTGTGGTTGGGGTGTCTAATAATAAAGATGCACGCACACTTGAAGCCCTCATCCAGGAGTATTCCCGGGTAAATAACGCTGCATTGAATGCCTCCAAAACTGAAATCATCCTCCTTGGTCGGTATCATAACTGCTGGGCCCCTGCAACCAGCGTTCAGCCCGGCCCATCTGCTCGCACACGCGCTCGCCCTCCCAGCTCAACCCACACCGCCCCACTGGTGCTCCCCTTTGTGCCACGCCCTACCATAGGGACGGTACGCCATCTGGGCGTGTGGATGGAGGCAGGCGGATATGCGTCAGCAGTAATGGAGTGCTGTATACTGGACAACGTTACGAAGCGAATCACCTCTCTCAGAGCCCACCCTACTTCCCTTACTGGCGTAGTCGTTTTGGCCAACTCTATGCTCCTCTCCAGAAGTCTGGTTTGGAGCCCACGCCATCCCCTTCTCCCCAAGCTTATTCAAATTTTTGCACGCCCTGCTGCAAGGATGGCTATGGTCAGGTCGCCCTCCACCAGTACAGTTAGAGGTCATCTTTGGCCCTCATCAGCATGGTGGCATGGGCCTGCTTGACTTTAGAGCCCATGCAGCCAAGATCTTAGGTACCTGGATTGCGGCCGTCATGGCCCCTATGCTCCCCTCCCAACACTGGTCCCGCGCGGCCCACTCCAACTTCTCCCGCACCTTGGGCCTCAACAATCCATTGAGCCCCCACTCCCTGATGAAATACCTGGCTTCACACCCATTGGCCACAGGCCCTCACGGTACTAAAACCCACTACAAATGAATCCTCCTCTCCATGCGGAGCGCTGAGTGGAGAATTCGTATCAGCGGACATAAAACCTGAAGAGGCCGCCCCTCACCCCAGTTCACACAAGAGGTACAGGGGCTACACATCCATGATGGCGTAATCCCCACACGGCCCCATGCCCTATCCAGGGTGGACTACCTGGACATGATGGACATCCCTTATTCCATTGAGATCCAAAAAACTATCTGGAAATGTGCACACCATCCTTTGTTTCAGCCTCAAATCCGTTCCCATGTGTGGCACTGCCTGAGGCGGGTGTACCATACAGCTGAGCGCTCTAACGCTTTACACTCATCCTGCGTTGTGTGTGGCCAGTATGGAACGCTGTTCCACCGCCTGGAGAAGTGTCCTACCCCCAAAGTGATATGGCGCGAAGTCCAACGTCTGCTTGGCCAGGATCAAATACATCCCTTCAGCCTGTCAAGAGATATGTTTTCTTTATCAATGGCCTCCCCCCTTCCACCCTCCCTCCGTGCTCTGGTGGTTGCAATAGCCATGTGGACTATCCACACGATTGTCTTGGATGCCATCGCAGGCTCCACTCCCACCCTCCCAGAAGCTGTCCACAGATTCCAGTCTCATTTGGTGGACCACTTTCAGGCGTGGATGTTTGGATACCTCCCACCACGTCGCCAATAGCTGGTCTCCTCCTGGTTCCCAGTTTGGTTCATCAAATCAGACCCTTTCCTCCACACGTGTTCAATTGTGGCTACGGACCATTCACACGTTCCCTCCCCCTCCCCATAAGTGGCGTTCCCGCTGGCAACAAGAGATAGCATCGCTTCTCTAGGGTGCCTTCCATGTTACTAAGTTTTGTCTCTTTTGGGTTGACATTAGGAAGTGTCCATCCCCTGGTCGGCCTTCCTCGCAATAAATTTAAATTTAAATAAAAAGTAGTATACTTCAACCCATCTTTTCATCTTCATTAACCTCTTTACTAGTTTTTAGAACAAAGCCCATTTTAGACCCTGGCTACAGTCAAGAGAACTGTTACGCCAAGGTAAGTGTGCTCACTATAAAGGGCTCCAAGCTGTTCAAATGAAAACGTCTGTAACGAAGTATGGAGAATAATAGCAATCAAGAAAACCTAACTAAAAATCAATCAGAAGAGTAACTTGATGAATTAACACCTCTCATTACAAGATACCTATCTTACAGCCTGAAAGCCTAGAGTTTCAGGACACCTTCCAAATTTACAATACCATATGTTGACCATAATCAGTTTCAACTCCAATATGAGAACCTCTTTGTGATTATTTAACAACTATTGAAAAGCATCTACTCCATGGGAGACCACTCCAGTCACTTCTAAGCCTCTTATGTGCCTTATAAGATGTAGGATCTATATACCTCAGCCCTACTACACTTAGGAGAATTGGCTTTGGGTACTGAATGCTATCATTGAAGCTTCGCTCATCCAGCCACATTTACATCCTAAAAATAGTTGGGTTGCATCACCATAAAGTAGCGTGACAACTAGGGCTCACTCAAACTCTACACTCAAATGTGTTGATTTATATAATGCTGCCTCCTCCTTTATTCACAACATTTGAGAAGACATTGCCAATAACTTTGAGTTAATCAACGAGCCTCATAATCAACTTTGTATACTAGATAATTGGTTTTTGGGTTACCTTGAGGACCTGCTTCATCAGAATGTTCAGCTCCTTGAGCCCGCCAGGAGCCAACGTCCCAACCAGATCAAGGAACTTGTGCAGACACTCCAGCAGCATTACCATGAATTATCCTCCCGTGATATTACCTCTGGGAGTGAAGGGCCTGAAAGCCCAATGGTGCCCATGGTCCCATGGACCTCAAGGGCCTTCCAGCCTCACAGTGCCTACTCTTGGCGATATAATGAAGCCTGGAAACAGGAATTTCTAGAAGTGCTCACTGCCTTACAGGATCATGCATGAGATGTGGCATTAAGGATGCATTATCTGAATAGACAGAGTCCCTCTCAATCTTAGAGTCTCTACTATTTCCTTGTTGGACGAGATTCATATTTTCAGCGCATTTGCCAAGCTCACCAACAACTGCATCAACCATCTTAAACAGACCTGTCGCAGGTTCAATATTCACTTGAGCAACTTTGTTAGTTACCTGCTCTTTCAACTTGTTATAATTCAAGCTTTGAAGGCGCAAACTGCAGATAAAGCCTCTTTCACCTCTCTAAACCAAAATTTATATGTTGTCCAGGAGTATCAGGAAGGATTTAATCGACAATTGGATCATCAGGACCCTCACGACTATACAGAAATTTAGATTTACAAGCCTGCACTGGTTCCTGCCATCAGTAATCTTTACAGCTCTCTTGTGACTAACTTAAAGCCTAGTTTCACGGAGAATTTCACCCCATGGCAACTAAGTATTGCCTCCTTCCTGTAAACTTATAAAAACTTGATAGAAGAGGCCACAAACTGTCAGAATTGAAGCACATCCAATTCTGCCTGAATAGTACCACCTGGGAATTTATGACTCCCATAAAAAAGGAATGCCACATCTGGGAACATGTCCAGAAAGCCCTAATTCAGGAATTTGGAGGCAACCAGACCTTGGCCAATCAATACAGACGACCACAAGCATTCATTTAAACAAAGGAGAAAGTCCTGTGGAGCTTGCTAGCTGATTCTATGCCCAAGCACAACCCTTTGTAACCACTAATAATTTTACACTAACAACGTCATAACTGCGATCATCTCCACGTTATGATCTTATCTTGAGATCCAAATGCACATGATTCTCCAGAAGAACAGCTTCACCTGCATCCAGGAAATTAAGGAGCACTTAATGAAATTCCTGTTTCTACCTTGCATTCCAATTTTTCTGCACTCATCTCTTAAAGCTGTCCTCGGGTCCATGTTATTTAAGACTAGAAGACTACTGGACCTCAATGCCACTACTTCAATGGATTCTATCATAGCGCCAAGACTTGTTGGAAGAGACTCGCCAAGGAGGTGAAAAGGGCAATCAGTATGAAGGACAAGGCACTTCATGCTGACATCCACGTGATGCCTCAAGAATGTTTAACAACCTCTAATATCTCTAATTGTTGTCATAACATAAGAAGATGATTCAGTACGTGCTGATAATAAAAGACCTGATACTGCTCTTTTCTTCTGATGAATCTCTTATGCTCCTCACTCTACCCCCTAAGATTAGGAGATTAGTTACATGCGTCACAGTTTGAGTTCATAGAATCCCTGTCCATGCCATTGTTGACCACTGACCCCTGTGAGTGCCATTTCAATTAGATTAATGAAGGATATTAAGGTAGCTCCTGACTTGCCTCACTACATGGAATACGGCATGGCTGGGCCATAATGCACTCAGTCCATTGGGGCCTATTCATTGATGCTCATTTGCTTTGGCGAAATTTTTGTGAATACCTCAGCCATTGCACTAGACAATCTTAGTTATAAACTTCTCCTTAGGACTCAGTTCCACAGGGAATATTTCACTGTCATGCACTATGATGAAGGATTCTTATCCCTATTGAGACACAGGGTCCCATTGAGTTTTAAAAATCTCTTGTAATTCCAAGTTGGAAGTCAAATCTCAGGCTTGCCTCTTGGAAAGCAAAAGCCAGATTAACAGGCTAGAATATCATGTAAGGGGTTCTTGAGTACGGATACCCCCTCCTGCGGTATATGGACAAAAGGACATACCTATTTATTTGCCCAAGTTGACTACTATACCGCCAATGTCTCAGGTCATCGTTGGCACCTGTTGAATATCAAAATTTCCTTGGGACAATTGCTGGAAATTTGGGGCTAGATTACCCATCAGTCATAAAAACCCTGAACTGGCCTGGAATTTTAGATCCCGCCTATGCTGGATCCATATTGGTGCTGCTGGCTAATCTTACTGACAAACCCAGGGTAGTGGGTCCTAGTAATCTGCCATCTAAGTTTGCCTTCTACCAGTTGAGTATATTAATGATGTCCGTAGCTTTATAAATCTGAGAGGTATTGGTTTGGAGACACCCTCTCAGTGTCTCTAATTGACACTTATATTGGAAATGAGCTCACTGGGGAACAAGAGCGCCAGATTCAAGAATTAATGAAGGAGTACTCAAAACTTTTTTCAGCTTCTACCTACAATTTTGGAAAAATGAATGGGGCACTTCATCATGTAAAACTGGGGACGTTGCCCCCTTTTGGTCCCAATCTTACTGAAAAAATAAGGTTGAAGAAGCCCAAATGGCTGGTGATCATAAGAAACTACTTGAAGAGAGGTTATTAATGCCTTTGCATAGCCCTTGGCCTCCCCTCTCCTTTTATTCCAAAAGAAGGATGGCAGACATCATATGATGATGGTTTATCAACGACATAACTCCAATACCAAAAAAGACAGTTACCCCTTACTGGATTCATGACTCTCTTTAATTGCTTGCCAGGTCACAATATATATCTGTTATTAATCTCGCTAGCAGATAATATCAAGTAGAGCTAGCCCCTAAAATCGATCCAATTGTACTCATACCCAATGAGGGGTTATTTAAGCCATCAGAGATGCCCCAGGGCCTTTTGCAACGCGCCTGCAACCTTCCAACGCGCCATGGGTGGGATCTATAGGGACTTTTAGCTATCCTATGTCCTCATGTACCTCGATGATATCACTATCTTCTCAAAAAACTTCAAAGGCCATGTGGAACATCTCTGAGAAAGGCTTTAATTGTTTTAGAAAGGCCTCAATAAAGCTCAAGACTTCAAATTCTCCTTTTCTAATCTGAATAAAAATTCCTTGGACACAAGGTCTCAAAAATGGTAGATAGCTTATCTTAGATAAAGTTGCCACCATTAAAACGATGACACACCATCAGAGCCTTAGGGTTATTCAAATAATTATTTGGCATGAGGTTTATTATCATCAGTTCCTCCCTCAATATGCAGACGTAGCCAAATCCCTGATATACTTTCTACAAAGAATTTACCTTTTGAGTGGCGTACTTATCAGAAACAGGCGTTTAGTTCAATGCAGACCGCTCTGGGTATTAAACCTATTTTAGTTGATCCACGTTTGACTGACACTTTTTGGTATTCACTAATGCTAGTGATGTCGAAGTCAGGGCCATTATAGCTCAGCACAATGAAGATCAAGTCAATCAGCCATTGACTTACTTTAGAAAGACCCTAAGCAAGGCCAAACGAAATTATAGAGTTACTTATTTTAAGTGCCTGGCTGTGTTATTGGCAATCAAGCATTTCATGCCTTAAATATACAGCTAACAGTTTACTGTCATTACTGACCATTCCTCACTCCGATGGCTGCAACAGATGAAAGATCTAGATAATTATTCATAAGTAAGATGGGCCCTAAGAATTCAAACTACTACTTTACTATTGTCCATCGTACAGGAGTGATTCATTAATATGTTGATGCTCTCTTGAGGATGCCAGTACTGTGCGCCTTGACCCGCAAAGAAGACCAATTGTATGGTCTAAATGTACAGCCTAAGCAATGGAGGTTGGAAGCTCCCAAAATTCAAACCAAGCTACAAAGATGACCATAGACACTTATGTCAAAGAGGAAATTCTGTTTAAGAAAATAAACAATAAATGGCTTTCTTACATCTACTCTTCTTCCCAAACCAACGTTATTCTTGAAGGACACATGGCTGTGGGCCACGGGGCAGTAAAAAGACCCAAATTTGGATAAAGAAAAGATGCTATTGAGATAAAAAGGTTGAGATTATTCAGCAAGTTCTAGAGGATTGTATGCATTTTGTTCCTCCAGATTGGGCTAGTCTCCAGTATCAACATTTAGTCATAATCCATCAAGCCGCTTTGATGTCATCAGCATCGATGTGGTGGAAACTCTTCTCACCAGGTTAATTTGGCCATAAATATATCTTATTATCCATGTACCATTGTTTAAATGGGTTAAAGAAATTTCCATTAACGCTGCTACCACAAACACCATGGCACTATTATAACTTGATCCATTTTCAATCAGTATAGATGCCCACAAACTTTATTTTCAGACAATGGGACAAGTTTCACCTCACAGTTAAGTTAAAAACTTACTTCTCTTTTTTGAACTAGTAAAAGCTTCACCACCCCCTATAACCCCTCAACTAATGGGGTGGTGAAATGTGCTAATGGAACAATCCTTTCTATTTTATAGATGGCCACCTCTGACCCTACATGATGGAACCACTATCTACTCAGCGCCTCGTTTACTTACCAAGTAAGATCCCTTCAAATAATCAATATTTATCCCTTTGAAGCTCTATATGAGCATATCATCGACTGCCAAGTGGCGTTCAGATCTATATTTGATACCTTCATGCCTGAGAACACTGATCTGACCATGAGAGCATTAGCTGATAAAATTGTCTAACTTCAATCCCTAGCCACTCAGGTTAATGTCACCACCACAGAAAGGAAAACATCCCAATTTACTGTCAGGTGACTCTCCTTACCAATTTTCTAATTAAGTGATTTTTTTCTTATATCATCATTGACCCAGAGGTCATCAAAACAAGCTTAAAGTTCTTTAATCTACCCCTACAAGGACATTCATAAGGTAAATTTTAGTACTTATTGCTGACATCAATCAGGAGACTGTGGTAAGCCAAATACATGACCAATTCCTACGGCCCTATACACCCTTTGACAGGATTTTGAGGGTGGCGTTTTTGTAACAGATGATGAGAAAGTTAAGATCCCTCCTCTTGAATCAAGCCCCAATAAGTTGACTCTTGAGCCCTCATGAACGAAACCCATCCTTGAAGGCACTGATGAGAATTATGATCAGGAAGAGTAACGCACATGAGAATTAATAGATATGCCTTCTGGAATTGCACCTCCACTCCCCAAATCAAAAAAATTGCGACTCTCACCATTGAAGTCATGAGGATGACGCAGAACAATGAGGGCGTCACCAGGTGGTCGATCTAGAAGGATGTGAAAGATCCTGAACAAGTGGGGACATGGCGATCTCTTAGCATTGTATCCCCTCTCGCCCTATAAATATAAAAACTTTAAGCTAATAAAGAAGTATATTTTCACCTCATCTTTTATGTCTTCATTGACCTCACCATCAGTTATCAGCTTTGAGCCCATTTTGAGCCCCAGTTTTAGTCAAGAGAACTGTTACACTGAGTTTTATAAAGAAAATAGATGGAGGCATTAGAGTTATAATCAAAGCGTCTAAAAATTCTAGAAAATAATATAACCATTGTCATATATTATAAATATCTTATAAGGCTTGGTGATATAAAGTATTTGTTAGCCATATTTAGCTTTAAGTTTTTGTTTTCGCTATATGGGCAAAACTTCTACTTTGGATTTGTTTTATTTAAAATTTTATTAAATATCAACTATTATTTATTATCAGTTTTACTGATTGTCACTTTATCAAGTCTAAAACCTAAATTATTGTTAATATTAGATTGCAAAGCAACATGCTATTTATATTAATAACACCAAAATAACAACTGAACGAATAGAAAAATTTGTAAGTATTTTAATGGAAATGAGACAGAACAAACACCTAACCATCTTATTATCACCTTAACATTGAGGAATGAAATATCTAAATATTTTACTCTATAATTTATCCCAATAAAAACTTATCCCTCCTATTAAGCCTTAATATCTGGTGGCTCTATATGGCAGATAATGAAAATTTTACCTGTGTTACCAATATTGATCTCAGACTTAAATAATAAATCCTAAACTACCCCATCTTTTAACTTGGACTATTCCATCATTTCCTAGATCTCTGAATCTAGTTCCACCCTCAAACGTGGTATTCGCCTATAACTTATTATAATCTTGTTTCTCACCTGATACTTAAGATAGTACCATCTTTTCTATTGATATATTAATTTCCGAAATATTAATATTTAACTTGAAATACATTTTACATACCTTTTGATGTTTCATGACAATATCATTAGGGGTAAATACTACAGATAGTTGATATTGCAGATCTTTTAGGCAAAAATGCCTATACATCGCCCAACAGAAGCCATTCTTCTACAAAGGCCATCCTTAAGGAAGTTAAATTCTCCAAATCTAGTAATACTAACTACAAGTTGTCCAACACACAAACCTCTGAGTACCCAAAGAAATATAAATGGTTTATTGCCACTAGCAGAAAAAAAGATCAGTGTTCAATACAGTGGCACTCTAAGTTGCCACTGTGAAAATTTCAATCAACAATAGGAATTTTGTATATCCAGGAATTATCTGTTGATATCCAGTCCTTCAAAAGCTACAAGAATATTAACTTTTAGTAGCATCAGAGATCTTTTTAGTGGAATAATTTGTCACTGTCACAGATGAGTCTATGAGCACACCAGTGGATCTTTCCTAATTTGACAAATGACCAGAATTTACCATCAAATGGAAGAAGTGCAGGAAACTTACCCACTATGGATGGAGATGTACAAGCCTTTTTATAAATCTAAGTGAGGCAAAAAATCTACCCCTTGATCAAAGTGATAGCATGCAAAATAATTTTCAACTGATACTTCATAAAATTTACTTAAAGAAGATGGTGACGTCGCCCAAGACCACTATGAAAATAGATCTCTTTATACCTTCAGGGGCAAAAAAATTACAACTTACCAATGACAAAACGATGATTCAATTGAATTACCCCTGACTAGAACAGATGAGGCTCACGAGTATTATTACTAAATCTGGACAACAACCAAGTTTGATGGTCTATCTAAAACATGATTTGAGGCATATCAAAAAAACACTTATTTTATAAACCAGATTGACAAGAATTTTACTAAATCTGGTAATAAAGCAATATCCAAAGAAGATGCTACCACCCAAATCCTAGAAGCGGGGACAGAAGAAAGGTTAACTGGAAATTTAGGTCCAGGGGTAATCACCACAAGAAGGAACTCATGGATACAAGGACTCAAACAAATGGATGAAGCATCAAAAGTGTCATTAGAGCCGTCTAATTAGGGGATCTTGAAAATCCCCAATATCAATACCAAATTTCTAACTTATCTCACAATTATAATTCATATTGTTTCTTAATTTTTTACATGAAGTATATAATTCTTCACTTTTCCATTAATAAAATCATTTCAAATAATCTTAATTTTATTTTTTTATATATTTTATAGTGGCTTAAGTAAACTAATCGCAGGTAGTCTGTCTGGGATTAGCAATTGAGTAGTATACAGTAACCAGTCTGAGATCTGCTCTGTTTAAACAAGACAAACTATATCGCAGATAACTTGGAGAAAATCTGCCAAGGGAGAAGTTGGACTGATTTCCGTGTTTCCTGAGGGCCAACATGTAATGAATTATCAGAGAATCTAACGAGAGATTCTTTAAGGATGTAAACAGTTTACCAAAGTAATTGATGTTACAACAGGTAACATCAGAGGAGAATTTGCTTCATGAAAATGATTGTGATTTAAGAAAATGCTGTCTGGTGCCTAATTTACGTGAGGTAGACCTACAAAGCAGTAAAACACTATCATGTTTAATGAGCTGAAGTCAGCGAGTTGACTGTGGTGCTCACTACAAGGGCGGCATTAAGAGGCTTTAGTGAGGATCATGAGAGTTCTCATGAGCAGTTTGACAATGAAATAAATATGAAAGTATATTACAGAGAGTAATCTTCTGTGCTCCTGGTGAGGCAAAAAGACACAATTTGTTCAAGACTCCATACCCCTGAATTATAAATGCATGATCAACGTAGCCAGCTTGAGCTCATCAAGGAGGCCTTAAGAAGCGCACAAATTGTCATTATGCCTATTGTGAGAGGACTTCACCTATAATTAAAACAAAAACTACCATAAAGGATTTGAAGGATCAAGACTTATTTCTCAAATAAAATAATGGAGAAATTATCCCCGCTTTAAAAGTTTATGGAGAGCGCTTAGAACATCACAACAATATGTTGTTTGATATGGAAAAGAGTATAAGCACTTTGAAAGGCACAAATGCATAAACTATTCAGAACCTACATCTACTTATCCAGTACTTGATTGGAGGCACCTGTATGGGTCACTCAACAGACTGCCACACAACTGGTCAGAACTGCAACACAACGGGCCATGATGTACATTGTCCTGTTGAAGAAGATCTATTTTCAAACTGCACTTTAAAAACATGTATACACCTAGAGAAGGAACAATTTCTGGTTTCTCCAGATGTATGAGAACAGCATGGATGGCTTTAGAACTGCTATAAGGATCGCCATGTGCAAGGAATATGAGTCACAAGGCTCAGGAGATCCTTAGCGTGATCCTGCAACATGGACTAACTTGGACTGAAGTAAAGTGCAATTTCCTTTCAGAGTTTAGTAGCAAAGAAGAAATACAAAATATGAAGCAAGAGCTCTTCTGATGAAGATGGGCAAGAAAGAGTTGGTTGAAAACTATGCCTCTCACTACTAGTTCAAGGATCAATAATTTTGGACTACAGGAACTATGTATTACCTACCGCGAAAACAATTCTGTTGAGTTCATTGGAAATGCATCCTCACATAAAGATGCATATAACTCTAGTAGTAAAGAGCGCGACGTCCCTAAAGGTGTTTAAGGAAGCTTTATTTGACGTAAAAGTGACTTTGAATATGAATAAAAGGCCATGGGAACACCCCATTAACTAGTTAGCAAGGCCGTCTTTGCTATTAACAACAAGGGTGAAAAATAAAAGAAAAAGAGTTCCAACCACCTGATAGCCTGCCTCATCAAGAGTTAGCCTGCATTAAGTGCCATCAACCTGCAAACTTTACAAATCTTTTTTGTTACTCGCTGCTGAAAAAAGGACATACTCCCCAAAGAGGATACCTCCAAAACTTAAAACTGGGTGGATCTCCACACTGAGGGTGAATATGTTCACAAGGATGATGATTTATCCAGTGCAGGATACCACGTGTTAGGGGCACCTAGTGTGATAGCTGTTCCTGCTAGTTTAAAAAGCCATTGTACTGTCGGACTAAATTGAGCAATAAATACCTGGAGAACGTGAATCAGCCTACCTGGATCATTAATTTAGTTGAGGAAGGAGAGAAAATAGTTAACCTACCTTTAAAGAACTTAAAACGGAAGGCGAAGATACTAATAAAGCTACAACAAATGTTGCTACCCTTAAACAGTTTGAAGAATCTGCTACATATTTATTGACCACTGGAAACCCTTTTACCAAGAGTGTGATGTGAGTGGAAGTGATATCCAGAAATTGCGCGACTTAGAAGTACTGGAAACCAGACCACATTCAACATCATATCCTCTGAAACTCATGAAGAAGCTTAAGTTTATGCTCAATACTGATTATATACTGTACTGAACGGCCAGACAGATTCCACGCGATCTCTAGGATTTTATTTAGTGCTACCCTTACTCTTTTGGCGTATGGTCCTAACAGCATCAGCAGTGGTTTTAGACATTTTTAAGAAACTTCTTGATCAGGATGCAGTCCCTCCTAAAGATTGGAGCGAAGACTGATTTCACATCCAGCACTGTGTGCATCTTTAGTTACAACTTCCGTAGTATTTAAGGATGAAGATGTCAGACGTGGAAACAACAGATATGCTTGGTGGAAATGGATCAATATACTTACCCCATCCACTAGACTCTGACTGAGAAAGGTGTGAAGCAGTTACCACCTACTGTTAGCATAGAAGAAGGGCTTCCGATAAGCACTACTAAGACCAAAAAGTCACAACTAGGGGATCTTTGCCAGATGACCCTGTTGATTAGTTTGAAGTTTCTGCCAGATACAACTTTAGAATCTACAATTACGACAGAATCTGCAAGCAAGAGCCTAGATTACTACCAGGGTTTTATGACAAAAACTACTTTGGAGAGCTGAGCATTGTCTTGAAAAATATCACTACTCAACTTATCAAAGTCAAAAAGGGATAAATTGTCGCACTGGCATGATTGACCAGCTTCCATGTCATCAAATTGTACATGCAGTAGGGAATTTTGATGAGCTCAGATTTGGGGATGTGACCCCTAAATAGCAGAAGGAGTTTAAAGGGCTGGTGGACGTTTCAGCTACATCTTTAGTACCAGATCCAATGACTATGGCTTTTGCAAGGGCGAGGTCCACAATATGGAACCAATTCTGCTATACCATTCAGATCCAAACCCTACTGTTGATCAAAAGCAGAACACGCTGTTATCACTCATGAGCTGAACCATCTAGCTGAAGCAGGGTTAATCAGGCAATCAAAGAACCCTGGGGCTCTCCTTTATAGCTTTTATGCAAAAAGGATGAACCCATCGAGTAGTTATGGACTACCATTATTTAAATGAGTTAACTAAAGAGATCTTTTACCCAATCCTATGTATTGAAGATGCTCTGAAACACCTGGGTGGATCAATGTACTTTTCACCGATGGATATGGCTGCCGGCTACTGGTAGATGGTTCTCTCACCAGAAAATCAGGAAAAGTGTATCTTGATCAGTAGTCAGGGGTTGTTAAAGCCCACAAGGATGCTTAAGGGGCTCTGCAATGCCCCTGCTACCTTCCAGAAAGTGATGGATCGAATTTTTGAGGATCTTAAGTTATCCAGCACACTGATTTATTTTAACAACATCACCATATTCAATCGAACATTCCAAGAACATCTACAGCACCTCTGAGAAATTTTACATATCTAAAGACATCCAATTTAAAGCTAAAATAGTTCAAATGCAACTTTATGAAGAAAAAAGGTTATTCTTTCTTGGGCATGAGATCATCTCTAGCGGTTCAAACCTCAAGATGGGAAGGTGAAAGCCATTATGGCTATGGAGCCACCCATGAGAATGAGGGATATCCAAGTGCTCCTTAAATGGTGGATATTAATGGCAGTTCATCCCCATTTCGCGAACTTGGCGGCACCCCTCACATACCTTCTCGCCAAGGAAAAGAAGTTTTAGTGGGGCTGGAACAGGAACAGGCCTTCGCAGAGTTAAAAGCAGGATTTATAGAGGCGCCAATCTTGAGCTACCCTGATTTCAACAAAACGTTCTACTTTTATACTGACGGAAGTGATTTAGGACTTGGCGCAATACTGCCACAATTGGACAAAGACAGGGTGGATCACCTGATCAAATACTATTACAAGGTGTTCACCAAAGCAGAGAAGAATTACACGTCACTGATTGGAAGTGCCTGGCGGTGATTTAGCAGCCAAAGACTTCAGACCTTACTAGTAGGGTAAGCTTTAAGGTAGTGAAAGATCATGCATCACTCTGCTGATTATAGAACATGAAGGATCCTAATAGACGCCTTGCCCGCTGGGCAGTGTTACTTCAAGGCTCTGAATTCAAGATCATACACTGAGGTGGAGACAAACACTTGAACGCTGACAGCCTATTTCAATTACCAGTGTTCCACTTGCAAGTGCTACAGAGCGATTGACTCTATGTACTGATTGGTTTACCAGATAAGGCCTGGCATTATGAAACAGATAAATTTAAGAACGTCTGAAAAAATGTTCCAAAGACATCTGGTTTTTCAATGGAAACCTAACAAAGAAGATTCTGAACAGAAGGCACCCCTATATTTGGCACAGTGACTACTTGGACTTGGTGATGTAGGCTCATAAAAAGGTGCCATTTAAATAAAAGAAAATGCTGGTAATTTGAAGGAGATATATACTACTGGTTTGTGTGTATGAAGAAGTGCACCACGCTTTAGAGTTGAGCATACCCTGTGCGAGTTTTCACCCACTGGAAAAGCGCTTTTAGTTTACATTAATATCACCTACAGCGTCCTTCAGCAGTGTATCAATTGACGTGGTGGGACCTCTATCAACCTCCTCTAGTGGATCAAAGTTCATCTTGGTTGTGATCAACCACTTCAAGTGGGTTAAGACATACACGGTTAAGACATACACCACAAACTTTATTACATGCTTACATTACAATAAAGTCATCACAAATCACGGTTTTCATAAAGTTTTACTATAAGAAACTGGAAGAATTTCCATTCAGATGTGATGAGAAAGTTAATGGACTTAGTGGGATTGAAACATCAGTTCATCACAACCTACAACTCATCCTCAAATGGAAGCATTGAGAGAGTCAATGGAACATTGGTAGGGATTTTGAAGAAAATGGCCCACTTAAAAATCAAAATAAGATTAAACTGCTACCCTCAGCATTGGTGGCTTACAGGTTGAGACACTATCGAATGATTGGGATGCCCCCTAGAAAACCCTGTATGGGTGAAAGGCAGCTCTGCTGACTCTACTAGCACTGATTATCACAATGGAACAGAAGAACCTGTCTCCTGGAAGCTATCAGCAGGAGTTAGATGACAAACGTATCAGAAAATTAGAAGCTTCAAGAATATAGAGACGACTATCCTCAAAACAATAGGAGAGTCAAAGATGATCAAGGCTACTGAGTTCACCCTAGGGACAAAGTTTTGTTCTAGCAACTATGAAGATCACAGTCAAAGTAGTTACAGGCCATTTGGACTAACCCTGCTACTGTTTTGGCGAAGTGAGGAGCTGAATATTACATCAGGATGACATTAATAACATTGTATCAATAGAATATATGCATGGCACCTGAGATCAATCTCCTGATAGGCATGGAGGGAAGTGTTATAAATGAGGCCACAATTGAATCAGCATATCATACCTCCATCAGAATGAGCAGAGTTCACTTTCAAAGTGGCATGAGTACAGGAAACTTACCCATCACAGATAAAGACAAATAAGCCACTTTTACAGATTTAAATGAGGTAAGAAAATTACCCCTCAATCAGAGTGACTTCATGTGAAATAATTTTCACCCTGACGCTTCAGACAATTTACTTAATTAAGAAGACAACGTCACTTAAGATCATTATGAAAAACAGCACCTTTTATACCTTTGGGACCAGAATAACTTACAACTCACTGATGACGAAACAATGATTTTACCAAATTACCTGACAGTTCCTATCGAGATTAAGAGTGAATATTAACAAATCTGGATAATAAACAATTTTGAGAGTCGCAAAAACACATTGAGAGGTTCCTCAACTGAGCGCCATTGCAAAAACCAAATATCAACAAGAATTTTACCAAATCTGGTGATCAAGAATTATTTAAAGAAGATGCCACCACCCATAACCCAGAAGCAGAGAAAGAAGAAAGGGCTCTGTTCATCCAGCTTCAGGGGTAATCACTATGAGAAAGAGTTTGCAGATATAAGAACTCAGCCAAATAGATGAAGTATAGGGAGTGTCAGTTAGATGTCGTTTTACTAGGGGATCTTAGAAATCCCAACATCAATACCCAAATTCCCAACTTATCTCAAAATTAATATCCATATTACTTCTTAATTTTTACTAGAAGTATAATATACTTTATTTTTTACATAAAAAACCTTTCCACAGAATCTCAATTTATCTTTTTTATGGCAAATATATTAGATTAAGTGAACTAATCGCTGTTAGCCAGTCTGGAATTAGCAAAAGAGCAGAATACAGTAACCAGTCTGAGTTCTGATCTTTTTTGAAAAGGACACTCTATATCGCAGATACCTTAGAGCTAAGCTGCTAAGGGAGAGGATGAATTGGCTTTAGGCGTTTCTTGAGGGCCAATATATAATGAACATGTCAAAGAGCGTCAACAAGAGATTTTCCAAGGGTGTAACCAATTTACCAAAGAGATTAATGCTACAACGGATAGCATCAGAGGAGAATTTGTTCTATGAGGATGATTATGACTTAAGAAAAGATTGTCTGGTGCCTAATTTGCGTGGATAGACCCCAAGCAGTAAGTCGACCTTATATTAGAATGAACTGAGGTCAGCGAGATGACTTTCACTATGGCAATAACCAGCACTTTGACTTTTCTTAGCGGACTGCTTATATTACGAAGGCAAGTGCTCTTTTGAAGGATGGATGGAACCTAACCTTTTAAAAGTAGGTAAGAAATAACTAGTGAACGTTTAGTTTAATCATTATTTATTATATGAAAGTAAAAGTTATCTAAGTTAGGAGATGAATGGTGCTTTAGATATTATCAAGGAAAAAGCTTAGAATAGATATAAATTGCAGTAATATTACAGAGTAAGATCTAGAAGTAGATTAGGATAGCAAATCATTGTCTGATATTGAGAAGCTAATGAGGGCGCATATTGGAAAGTTTAGTGTGACAACTGGGTAAGGCAATCCTTGAACAAGGTCTTGCCATTGTATGTTGATATGACAATGATAAATAAATTTTCCTGATAATTTAATCCCATTGGTCAGTAAATCAATTAGAATATGACTATCTAATTCTGTTTAGTTGTGAATTTGACGTTATTAACTGTTTAAAGCTATGTAAACTAAAGGCTAATATAAGATCGGGAACATAATGATAAAGTATTTATTACTAAGTTTATTTATAATCATAAAACAGGACGCCTAGATAGATAATTGCTTTGCCAGCATAAAGCAAAGGCTTCGAACCTACTTACCCAAATCTTAACAATGCCCCTACAAGCTTTAACTGGGGTGATAATAATTTTGCCATGGTCAGCTACCATCATTAGGGTCCCAGGCATCAGAGTTGTTGTTGGGATATTTGACCACTTTTAAGCCTCATAGATTAACTGTGGGTCACTAGGGGATAATTCCTGATGGCGAGTGGATTGGATATTGGTTGACCCCAATTTCAGGTTAATACTATTTGGGGGATTATAGGCAATTCGCCAGGTCCAGATCCATCAGTAGTTTGATCTGGGTGAATGTTTAAAATCTAGTCAAGCAGAGTTGCCAACGAAATAGGGGCATCTGATAGTTGATCATTGATTAACTAATCTGGTGTACCAATTGGGATGGTCAAGTTTCATCACTGAACAATTGGGAATTTAATGAGCAAGTTGTGAGGCGAGTGATGCCGCCTACAACTAGTGAATCAATCAGTTGGTTCATGACCTGCAAAAATGGTTAACAAGTCCCATTACCTAAGCAGGTAACTTGCCAAATATGGTTTTTTCGCAGGGATAGAGTGGGAAATGTTAGTGACACGTTTTCTACCTCTGTCGATTATAGGTCTTAAGGATGTCCAATGAAGGAATCTTAACCAGATGTAGATGACCATTATTGGTAAACGTTGAAGGGAAGTTCAATGTCAATGGCTTCCTTTTCATGACTGAGGCACCAACTGATGATTGGGCGCCAAATCCTCTAAATATTCCTGATAATTCACACAAATAAAAGAGTCAAGTTTTTAGTAGAATTCATTATTGTGTTAAGTTTTATTCATCTTCAGAAAATCATTGTTATGTACAATAATTGGGGACTCTTTTGTCATATAAAAGTGGGATTGAGTTCTTTAGAAGAGAAGCTGATCTTAGTCATGAGTTGCTGCAGACTCTACGTGATGAGACGAAAGGCATAAACTTCTGAGCTTGAGAGTGGATTAGTTAGTGGTAAGGGAAGAAGTCCCTACAGTCGACATCAATAGTATTTTGTGGAGAACTACAGGTCTAGCGTTGGACCATAATGGGGGTATCTATTCAACTACGGATATAGTTGTCATACTATTATAGATTAACTATCAACTACTATCAGACACGCAAATTATGCATATATTAAACCTGTGCAGTTAACAATTAGGAGCTTTTCAAATAGTGAAGAACCCAGGATTGTAGCATTTGGTACTCATGAGAAGAGTAGTCAACTCCAAATTTTTAACAATTGGTGCTCAATACAGGGGGTAGTTGAGTAGGATAACCAGTATATGATGTCATACAAGGACGAGTTAATAAAACTGGATGGAGCTGGCAACCATCAAGAAGAATGCCTTTAATTCTTCTGATCACAACGAATTTGACGCCTTAGAGGAGAGAGTTATCAAGTTTAAGGAAGGAGTCTAAGATATTTCCAATTTTACAATGATTTATTAAGAAAATAAAATTATAAAAAAAGAAAGAAGGAGATTTAATCTGAGAATAATTATTATTGAAGACAAAACGCAAAGTGGATCATATTTTATTGAGTTCACTCAGCTCAGAGGTGGAGAATCTAGTGAAGCAAAAAGAACTAAAGGATTGGAAATCTGAATGTGACCCCTATACGGCGAACAACGCCAAAGAATATACTTAAGATACAGGAAAAGGATTTTCAGCCTATATATGGAACTGTCTAGCTCTGATAGAACCTTTTCCACCTGACATTTACTTAAGATGAAGACTTTCAGCATTTCCAACTTGGGTTAAAATTATGTCTGCTTGCAATAGTCCCAAGGAGCGAGGTGTTTAGATGAGACACTAGAGTAGATATTGGATGGGATTCATATGGAAATCTATCAATTCAGGTTATAGGATTGCAATACTAGTGAATAGAAATGCCAACGTCTATCTTGAAAATTAGGGAATTCCGTTGTGAATCAAGGATTTAAGGACTATACTGCTAGGATTGCAGATCATAGTTGACATGGCATTGACATTGGTGATACTCGGGCTGTTGTATGGAGAAGTTGGTAGCCCATGGATGAAGTCCAGAATAGAGCAATGGGTGGCTACTGTATAAGCTATGCCAGGCCTTGGAGAAATTTGAGTTCTCCTTGTGAATTTGAGTGAAAAACAATTAAGGTAGAGAAAAATCAGATCATTGCTTTTGTTCATCTGATCCCAATTGTAGAATTGAGGGAATTCCATGAATTTGGGTCCCCCAAAGAGATGGGATTACTTAAGGGTGACTAAGAGCATCAATCTAATTAGTCAATCAAGAGAAACTCACTGATATGATGAAAAGACAGCAGAAGAAGGTGCTAAACTATTCAAAAAGTATTTGTAAATATTCACCCAGGACAATCACAATTTGGGATTTGTGAGGAATGTTGTAGGAATCCAGCTGAATTCTTGCTCGCTAGTGCTTCATGCCTCTGGATTCTACAACAGTTTATCTAAATTAGAAAAGAAACACTAATAAAAAGCTGGTTTTATAATTTTTATCAGGTATCACGGAAAGGAAAGAAAAATCGAACCCTCTTTATATTTAACTGGTCATTATATAAACCATATTGAGGGTCAAAGGTAATTAAAATAAGTTTGGAATGGCTTGTTACAGTCCAAATAAGGAAATTTGTAATTTAGCCTATCTAAGCTCGGAAAACTCACTTTACTTTAGATAAACAATGGATGGTGAGTTAGGTTTTGGCAATACATACCCATGTGGTAACGATTTAATAAATTTCAGTCAATCCCTTTAGCTAAAATTTATTCATCTTGGGGTAACTCCGCCACACCTATAAAAGGGTGTGGTCCCTGCTTAGGTGTTTGAAGGGAATTGGACGTAGCAGGGGGAGAAACCGCTGATGGACTCCCTGGGTTCCCTTTCATGGTTGGGGCAAATTTGACTGCCTAACTTCATGCTAATTGCCCATTTGATATTTATAACAATGGTATTCGGATTTGTGGGGCTCCTTTAAGATTTGACTGGGGTCTTTTGGCTGATAAAATCATTATTAATAAAATCGCTTTTATGATTTCCACAAAACTTATAAATGTTCGACATTTCCATTTTCCAGCCTATTTTGCCCCAAAACATTCTTATCCTGAAGCTGGGAGAGCAAATGTCTGACATCACCCCACTCAAGAATGTTGGGGGGAGAATAGGGCCATAGGAAGCGACCATGTACCTGATTGATGGTAATCCCTGTAGCCAAGGCTTTATAAAGTAATAGTTTCCTCTCTTGTAAGTGATGGTAAAAGGACACTCCCAAATTGATACAAGCTTACCACTTCTTGGAGTGATGTAGTTATGGTAGTATAATACCATATCAGACATTTGGAATGTATTTAGGGGGTTTTGGAGCTCATTGGCAGCCTGCCATTCTTTAGTCACCGTTTTGCTAAATAGGTCATAGCCTCAGATTGAAGATGGATGATGTGCTGAGCCAATCTTCTTATGAGTTTCTTGGGTTCCTCAACTCTAGAGGAAAATAAATCTTTATCTAAGAGGTCAGGTATTCCTGGTCCCACCCATACAAGACATAGAATGGGGACATTTTAAACATCCAGCGATAACTAATACGGTAGGCCATAAGGGCATTGGGTAAGAATTGATCCCAGTGCAGTGGATCAGAAGAGGTCATTTTTTGTAGGATAGAGACCAGGATTACATTTGCTCTCTCCAAAATCCCATTAGTAGATGGATTTTAAAGAGCTGAGAAAAGTTGTTGGGCTCCTATGGAGATAGCCAGGATTTTCTCTACTTTGGAGTTGAAGTTCTTACCATTATCACAGAGTAGTACTTAAGGACAGCCATGTCAAGAGAAAGTTTTCTGATGTAAAAATGTGGCTGTGGCCTTGGCCATTTGGGCAGGGAGAGCCACGGCTTAAACCCACTTAGTGAGGTGGTCAATGGCTATGAGGATAATTCTGTTTCCACCAGTAGTTTGAACTAGGGGACCAACTACATCCAGACTGATGGTGTGGAACGGTTGTTGAGGGTTAGTAGGTTTATACTGGTATCTAGTCTTGAAACTGTATTGCTTCTTACATGCGAGGCAGGCTTCCAAGACGTCAACAATAGATTCCATAATTCCGTCCCAATAGTACTGATCCTTAATCCACTCATAAGTTTTCTTTCCCCTCCATTATCTAGAGTGGAGTGAGCTTCTAGGATAGCAGGTACACGTTCTGAGGGTGAAGGTAAGTATCCAGTTCGTCCCCACCTGCTATACAACTTCTGTTCTACGCTTTGGTGTTGCGATAATGCCGGTCTAACATCTTATAGACAAGCTCATCCTCATCCTCCTATTCATTTTGGGGTCATATAGAGGTTATGTAAGCTTTACACCTCACTATTATCCAGGTGAATGACTAGCAGCTGAGTCAACCATCAACATTCATGTGACGGGTCCCAGCATGGTGTTCAATCTTCAAGTTGTAATGCTGGAGCTTTAGAGCCCATTGAGCTAACCGGCCCGTAGGATCCTTCATATTCTGTAACCACTTCAACGAAGCGTGGTCCATAACTACAATGGAGGTGGTCCCTCATAGGAAAGGGCGGTAGTGCTTTACAGTCAACAAAACGGCAAGGCACTCCTTATCTGTAATGCTGTAGTTGCATTACACCTTTGAAAGAATCTTACTGAAATAGGATACAGGATGATCTACACCGTTTTCATCTAATAAGGCTAAGATGGCCCCAACGGCATAGTTTGAGGCGTTGGTAAACAAGATAAAGGGTTTATTATATACTAGGTGCCGTAGGAAAGGACGTTGTTGTAGCAGTTGCTTCAACGTCTCAAAAGAGGCCTTCTAACGAGCACTCCAACAAAAAGGGGTATTATTGGTTAATAAACGTACAAGGGGCTCACTGAGTTGGGCGAACTTAGGTATGAACTGATGGTAATACCCCATCATCCCTAAAAAATACTTGAATATCCCATAGATTTTTAGAGGGATGCATTTTTGAGACTGCTTCGACCTTGCCCTGGTTAAGTATATTACTTTTTTGGGGAATGTAGTGGGCAAGGAAATCTAATTTCCTTTGGAAAAAGGTACACTTTAAGGGTTTCAACTTAACATTAGACTTACATAATCGTTGAGACATCTCCTTCAAGTGATCAAGATGTTTGTTGAAGTTCCATGAGAACTGCATGATGTCATCAAGATAGACGATGACACAAGATAACTTTAGGTCCTGAAAAATGTGATCCCTCGCACGCTGGAAAGATGCAGGTGCATTGCACAACCTTGAGGAAATCATGTGGGTTGGAAGAGACCCTCATTACAAATAAGAGCGCATTTTTCCTGATCCTGAGTAGAAAAATCCATTTGTCAATATCCACTAGCCAAGTCCATTGCAAAGAAGAAGTTAGATCTGGAGAGTTGTGCTTAAGCTTCATCAATGTGGGGGATAGGATAACTATCCTTTTTTGTAAGGTTTACTAACTTGCGGTAGTCCATGACTATCCAATGATATTGTTTTTCTTTTTACTTAGAAAAAGGGGGGAAGATCAAGGGCTTTGAGATGAATCTAATAGCCCCGCGTTTGTACTTGCTGGAGCTCCGTCATAATTTGCTGTTTTTCCACCTTTAATTTGCAATAAGGTTTGGACCTAATAGGATGAGCATCACCCACATCAATAGAGTAGATCCAGCCCTTCATGTATCCATAGTCAGTATCTGACTTCGAGAATATGTCGCTATAGTCGTCTAATAAAGTATGAACTTTTTCCAGCTCATCTGGAGTCAACTCATCCGAGATATGGACGTTGGGTAAGGTATGTACCAAATTATCCATTGGAAAACCCAAATCAATCATCGAGCTAATGTAGTGGTTAAATTCAAAGTCCTCCACTGGGATTAAAAAGCAACTGCCAATCTCCTTGTGTTTTATTATGATCATGTCCTTGCTGGTGAGGTTTTCCAGCAGAATAGCAATAGGCCTCTGGTAGGCTAGGTCTGGTATCACAGGTAATACCTGAGGCTCCAAGGGGCTAACGCCCTAAAGACTTATGAGGTGCAACAATAAGTGGTGTGAGATTTGGAGAGTGATTTGTGTCCACCACTCATCGTTCACCATACTTAATCAAGACTTCATCTGCAGCATAGAAAGGGATTCAGTCCCTAGCATCCACTGAATTGGACAATTTTTTGGTGTTACGCCAAGAGGTGTAATAATGAAAAGTCATAGCGGAAAAGGGATATTCAACCAGGCAAGAGTATTTGAACTTGCTGGGTTCTTTATTGGATAAGACTAAAGGGGCTTCGTAGTTGAGTAGTGAGAGGAAACCTTGCTTCATGTTAATTATTTACTCATACTTAATCATAAACTGGGTACTTATGAGCATATCATAAGCGTTGTTGTCCAAGGCCACTGCAGGGGCCAATAAGACAGGCTTCCCAATTCAGATGGGAAGTGAAAAATATGCCTCAATGACACGGATGTTGTTTGGACCAGCAGTACCAAGTCTTTGATTGTACTCCAAGTAAGTCGCTAGCTTATCTTCTTGATGATCTTATTGGGAGAGTACATTAACCAGGGGGCATTATCCAGGATGGTCATTACCTAGACTTTTTTATGCCCACTTCGACCTTGGTGAGTGTTCATCCAAAGTTAGGTGACAGGACTAAGACCTCCTTAAGCCAGAAAGTGGAGGTCAAGTTGCGAGCAGTTTCAGGGTATTTATCAAGGATTAATTCAAGGTATGGACCCACTAAAGGGGTCGAATCAAGCAAGCTAAGTACTCAACACCATCGTTATCAGTTTTGATAACTTTTGGGCACCCTAAAATTTGGCTGAGGTACATTTCCTCAGGTATGGTGGTTTCATCTACTCCTTCAGTATTCAATCAATCAGGGACCTCCACTTCCATGAGAGCACCCAATAATTAGTAGCCAACATCATTGTAGCCCCCCTCAGATTCATCCCAAAAGGTATTTTCATCCACCGGCAAGGTTGCAATTGATGTAGGGGAGATGGCCACTTGAGGTTGGGTAGCTATCTTCTGACCAACCATCTTTTCAGCAAGCCCTTTATTGTTGCAGGGGTTACCCTTAGGGCGCGCAACTACCAGCTTGGCTGAAGGGGAAAACACAGCGGCTTTAGTACGCTTAGGCTGGAGCATAGTATTAGCTACTTTACAAGGCTTTGATTTTCATGAGGGCGTGATATCTTTTTTAAGTCTCACTGATGAAGCAGGTTTCACAGGAAGGATAGTCAAAGGTGGGCAAAATCCCAACTGTTCAAAAGGCGGTAACTCCTCAATGGTTAGAGCTGAAGGTTTCATCTCAGACTCAATTGTTGGTGCACATGAATGGAAGTCAACAACATCTAACGAGCCCTTTTATGTCATGGATGTTTTTAAAGTGGCATTTCACTGAGATGATATGCCTGGATATAGAGGGTTGAGAGGCTAACCCAGTTAACATGGCTGTGATAGCATCATCAAGGATTGGCATGTTAGACGTAGACAACTATATGAAGAGAGGTAAAATCGCTCAGCAAAGGCAGTGGTTGGCTCGCCCTCATACATGATAAGGCGCATAAAACCTGTTTTTCCCTGTGTAGACTCTGCTTTGATCCAAATTCAGCCAAAAGAGCCCCTTTAACTTTGCCCAGGTGTGCAGAGTGTCCATGTAAGGAACTATCATCTCATGTGCTAGGCGACTTAAGAAAGTAAGGATGTGTTGAACCTTTTTTATCCGTTGTGCCATACATGGCAGCTTCATAAACATACAAAAAGGAAGCAAGGCTCCCTTCACCAGGGGTGTAAAGTTTTTATGCAGGATTTTAAGAGCCGCTGCTCAAGTTCTTTAAAATGAGATAGAGCACTGGAGAGTTGCTTTTCCAGGGCAACTACTCTTAATTCAGTGGGAAGGGGAAAAGTCAGAGGGTTACTCACTTTAAAGACCTCCATTCTCTAAAGTTTTATATTTTCAAGTACAGGGTACCCCTGTAGTGAGCACAACATGATAGTAATATATCTGAGTTCTTGCTCGTTGATGCTTCACACCGCTGGATTCCACAACAGTTTATTTAAATTAAAATTAAACACTAATAAAAAGCTGGGTTTTATAAGATTTTTATTAGGTAGCACGGTAAAAGAAAGAAAAACCAATCCTCTCAATATCTAACTGGTCAGTATTTAACTGTTTTGAAGGTCGAAGGGAATTCAATAATAAGTTTGGAATTTCTTGGTACAGTCCAAATAAGGAAATATGTGAATTTAGCCTATCTAAGCTCAGAAAACTCGCTTCACTTTGGCTAAAGGATGGATAGAGATAAGTTTTGGCAATATGCACCGGTGGGGTAACGATTTAATAAATTTCAACCAATCCCTTTAGCTAAAATTTATTCATCTTGGGGTAACTCCGCCACACCTATAAAAGGGTGTGGTCCTGCTTAGGTGTTTGAAGGGAATTGGACGTAGCAGGGGGAGAAACCGCTGATGGACTCCCTGGGTTCCCTTGCATGGTTGGGGAAAATTTGACTGCCTAACTTCATGCTAATTGCCCATTTGATATTTATAACAATGCTATTCAATTTGTGGGGGCTCCTTTAAGATTTGACTGGGGTCTTTTGGCTGATAAAATCATTATTAATAAAATCGCTTTTATGATTTTCACAAACTTATAAATGTTCGACATTTCCATTTTCCAGCCTATTTTGCCCCAAAACATTCTTATCCTGAAGCTGGGAGAGCAAATGTCTGACAAATGGCAACTATAAATTCAACACCAGGGAAAGCTTACCAATAAGGATGAGACTGATTCAACAGTCAAATGCTGCTGAGGTGGTAGTGGAAGAAGATATCAACAAACTATTGAAGCTTGGGCTTCTGTTTCGTCGTTGAGTCCCTGGGCGAGCCCTATCCTGATTGCGAAGAATAAGGATGTCTCAAATTGGGAGGTGATTGATTATTGGAAGCTGAATAAAATAACAAAGAAGGATGTGTATCCACTACCATGCATCAAAGATGCATTAGATTGATTTTAAGAAGGGAAGTATTTCTCCACAATGGATCTGATATTGGGATATTGGCAAATCGATTTGTCAATGGAAGACCAGGAGAAATGCGCAATCATCACCGCTCAGGGGTTTTATCAACCAACTAGGATGCCCCAAGGTCTTTATAATGCTCCTGAAAAGTTATAGAGGGCCATACACGCTATTTTAAATGATTTGAAGTTGTCATTCATCCTGGTGTACTTGGATGATATAATTGTGTTCAGTAGGTTTTTTAATGAACATTTACACCACTTGGAAGAAGACTTCATGATATTTTATGAAGGTAACCTGAAGACTAAGCTGAGCCTGTGCCACTGCTTTCTAGAAAGAATTGGATTATCTGGGTTTTGTGACAACTCTAGTGAACTGCAGCTGCAAGCCCAGAAGAATGAGGCCATAGAGCGGATGGCCATCCTGAGAAGTGTCTGAGATAACCAAAGTGTTCCTTAAAATGGTCAGATACTACTGAAGATTTATATGGGATTTCATGAGAATTGGCGAGTCCTCTTTCAATTGCTGAAGGATCTGAAGAAAGGATTAATTTGGAATGAAGAGGTCCAGAGTTCTTTTAATAATTTACACTGGTATCTCATAGTTTCTCCTATATTATATATCCAAATTTCAATTTGAGAATTTATATTACATACTGATGCTTCATTGATGGCAATTGGGGCCGTCCTGAATCAAGTAGATGAGCTCAGAGATGAGCATCTGGTAGCTTATTTGAGCTGATGCTATCAGTAGCTGAACAGAATTACACCATTAATGAGCGTGAATGCCCTGTGGTACTTAACTCCTGTAAACAGTTTTGGGCATATGTTCATGAAATGCACTTTAAAGTTGTGATGGACCACTCTTCAAAGCATTGACTACATAATATAAGAAAAATAGAAGGATGTCTGGCCCAATGGGCATTGAAGATGCAGGCTTACGACTATGAGATAGTTCACTGAGTGATGCTTCTCACCAGAATGCAGACGGCTTATCAAAGTTACCAAAGGTCCAAGTGAAATACCATAAAGCAGATGATCTGTTACAGAGAATGGTTGATGGAGAAACTAGGAATGAGCCCCAAGAGATTTACGGTGCACTTTGGAAAGAAATGTAAAAGACTAGGACCAAGGATGGACAAGTATCAAGACAATTGACAGAAAACGATTATTATTCCTAAGACTGTCGAAATGAGTGGCAATCATTCAAGCCACGCATAAGGTTGTTGAGCATGGAGGCCTGAGGAAGATGACTGGCCACATTCGCCAGAAATATTACTTTGAGTCTATCAACTACCATGTGGCTGATTATCAGGCTTGCTGTGTGGAGTGCCAGTTGCACAAGCCTCAAAAGAACACAATTGGATATCAACTGGTCCAGCTTGGATTTGCCTGGCATATGGTCTCCATCCATGTGAAGGGACCACTAACCATGAGCACAGGGGGAGTTAAATATATCATAGTTGTAATCAACCATCTGAATATATGAGTCGAGATGAAGGCCCTGGCAAAAGTGAACACTACAAGCACTGCAGGGTTTATCCTGGATCAAGTCATATACTGCCATGTAAGCGTGAAAGTCTTTTTAAGCAACAATGGAACGAATTTCACTTCACACGTAATACTGAGGTTGAATGAGATAAGGGAGATCCAATGAGTCATATCAGTGTCCTACCAGCTGAAGTAATGTGGACTGGTAGAACGAGTCAATTAAATGCTGGCTGCAACATTGAGGAAGCTGGTCATAGGGAGATCTTCTGCATGGGGAACATACTTCAGTTTGGTGTTATTTGAATATAACAATAGACACCATATGGCAACGGAAAAACGCCAATTTGGATTATTGTATGGAAGGAAGGCCAACTTATTGCCAATTCTATATCCGGTGGTTAAACCAACATTGGGGATGAGTTCTGAGCAGTACTTGCTCCAATTGTCAAATATCCTGATTGATATGCAATCACAAGCATTCAATATGACCTTAAAGAAGAGATTAAGGCAAAGACAATTGATGATAATAGCCAACCATAATTATCAGAATACCAAGTAGGCAATAAAGTTTCCTATTGTGATACACATGGTTTCAGAAGAAGAAACAAACTAGATGCATTGTGTTCAGGTCTGTTTATGATTATCACCAGGACAGCAATGGAAGCCTATTCCATCAAGAAACTCTTGGATAGATGGATTTAAATTGAGCTCATGCTAGATATTTAAAGCAGTGGATCAAAGAAAAAATAAACAAAAAGTGTTTCTGAAGGACTGCTGAACCATTGAGATGGATATTACCTGACATCTTTAGTAAAGTACTAAAAAGGGACTGATGAACTAAAATAAATGGTTAAGTATTAAAAAAGACTTCTGAATCATAAAAAACTTGTGGGTCAGAGTATACATAGGAACTAGTTTGGGGGAATAGATAAAAAGGATGGACCGCTGAACTGAGTGAAGGTCATGTCCCATATAAGAAAGAAAAAAAATAAAAGATTGATAAAAATATACAAAAAAAACATTAAATGCACATAAAAAAGACATATACTTATAAAATTTTATTGGTTATCCTTGACTAAGGGATGATTCAGCCTATGTTGCCTCTTGAGGGAGGTAGGATCTATAGCGGTAGGGGTGAATAAGCTGTTGAATTCTATGTGAGATTAGATGCTAGCAAGAGCTAGACCTACTCAAAGCCAAGTTCATT
This sequence comes from Massospora cicadina, assembly GCA_022478985.1. Lineage (NCBI taxonomy): Eukaryota > Fungi > Entomophthoromycota > Entomophthoromycetes > Entomophthorales > Entomophthoraceae > Massospora > Massospora cicadina. The sequence continues at coordinate 28,216 of JAKSZP010018766.1, read as the reverse complement.
TAGTGTTGGCTGATCCATAAAAGAATGCAACGAGTGAAGAGAGATGAGGGTATTGGAGCTTTCCAAGCGTGATACCCCAGATTGTTGAGGGAAGCAACAGAACAAGAAGAGGCATTTAGCAAATAACCCCAATTAATCCCAATATGGCACCAGAGCCTGAAGATTGGTCTTGAGTGCTTGCTGGCAGGTTTTGTCAAGAATATTGGACATATGAGCCAGCAACGTGATTGAATACTAGGCAGGGGTTGCTTAATTATGCCCCCAATTAAAGCCATAAAGGGAAGGTACTAATGGGACGCGCAATAAACGAGATAGTCATGTAAAGAATGGATTCTATCCTGAAGCCAACGACTACAAGCTTCTCGAATCCAAAAGCAGAATGAGTGATGGAATTTGGGTGAGGCTGGAAGCTTCGTGGCCCAACTATAGAGAACTTGTCTGGTGAAACAAAGGGCATAGGCTACAACATCTTGATTGAGGATGTTTGTAAGATTGGAGGGGTTCATAGCTATGGAAAGAGCCTCAGTCACTTAAGTCCTCAAGTCTGCATAGGGGAGATTAAATGTTACGATTTCTGATGGCCATTTTAGTTGAAAGAACAGCTTGTTTTGAAGATTGCTGAGTTGGAAAGGAACTACAGAAGCAAGTCAGATCTGGTGAGGAACAATTGATCAATATCAGATGGCATTGCTTCAGGAGGTTTAAAGATGATAGAAGGAGTATCTGAAAATGGAACTGAATACAGAAGAGTATTGAAAACCATTCTGGTATCAATGACAAAGAGATAATTGGCCGTGAGTCATGCGAGATGGGCGCTACTCTGGTTTTTTAAGGTTGGATACCATTTCAGGTAGTTCCACAGAAGGACTGCCTACAAGTGCTTGACTGGGGGTATGAGTCTTAGGGGGACCAATGAAGAATTTCTTTGCATAAATCGACTCATCAGTTGGAAGAGCTGAGCAGCTTTATCAGATAGAATGTCTTGCAGTTGCTGTTACCAAGATTCAGAATTTGACATATGAGATGGAAGAGGGGGATGTAAGACTTTTTATGATAGTCAATATTATTTATCTCAGTATTAATTAAGCACTAATCATAGAGAAATTAATCTCAAATTTAATGAGATAAGCTCTTCAAAAAAGAAGTTAAGAATGATATGAGCAAACTTTTCTTTCTCATTGCAAACGCTTTTGCAACCCATTCAATTCAAGACTAAATCTAGTTTGATAATCTCATAGAGGGGATTAGTCTGCACCCATGTCTGGGAGCAGTTGGGCAAGCAAGGCAAGAGGAGCAGGCGGAAGGCCTGCAGCCTCTAACATTTGAAAACGCCCTGGAGAATCTGGCAGAATAGAAAAAAATCTAAAAAAACTGGCGGTCACAATTTCCTCAGAGATACTCGTGTGGCAAGCACGATGCAACCAGTACATCAACACGCCACATTCCCAGCCACTTTCGTCGGTGGAATTCGGAGTCTGTGTGTATCTTGAAATCCAAAAAACGGCCCTATGGGAAAAATTTTGTGAAGATGTACACAAAATTTTCCTGACCGCAGTGTACGTTGCACCTCACTCCATGTCACGCGGTTGGCTGGACCTAGGTTTCAAAAGTAAAATAGCAGCAGACGAGGCTGCAGCAGTGCGCATAGTGGTTGACCTCCCTGAAGGGCAACGGGTTGTCAAAACTAAACGCACTAGATGGACAAAATCAAACCAAATTTTCCTCACGTTTGACTTTTTGCCTACTACGGTAAAATGTGACATTTTGGAGCAACACCTGAAAGATGGTCTTGACATATACGGCGAAATACAATCTTTCAAAATGCAACATTTCATGCTGATGCCACACCTGTGCACCGGCAAAGCCATCGCAGTTCTGACCCCAACCAAGGAGATCGCGAAGGACCTAACCCAGATCCCGCACTCCACCTTTATTGACATTGCAGGGCACACCACCCACCCATTCTGGGTAACCGTGGACAGCGCGCCCCCCATTTGCACCCACTGTGACACGTTCAGCCATAAGGCACACACATGCCCCATCAAAGAGGGCATCACATTCCAAGAGCACCCCTCAGTGGCCATGGCCAGCGGAGAGGCGCACTATGAACCAACCGCAAGCACCAAGGAGGCTTTCCCGTGGGGAGCACAAGGCTGCTATCTATTGGTAAAGCCCATCTCCCTGCAGGAGCAGAAGAAGGCCAAGCAGGCCTATAGGACCGCGGCCAAGGAAGCGGCCAAGGCCACCACCACCATCCCACACTCACAACGCCAGGAGGACATGGAGACCTTTGTGGCGGAAAGCAACTTTAGAATATATCACCCAATCAGATTGGGAGGCCCATGCCAAACGGGCCACTCAATCTGAGGATCCAATGGGAGATTTGATCTCACCCAATCGCTGCACCCAAGCCCCGGTTGAAACCGACTTGGGACCTATCCCAACCAAAAAAATTTTTTTTACCCCACTCGACGGTGCACTGACCTTATCTGCACCACAAAAAATTCGTCCAACGTCGGGAAAACAAAAAGCGAAGGCCAGAGCCAATGCAACTCTTTCCACAAAAATTAACAAAAACCCCAATAGCGTTGCTGCTAATACCCACGCTGCTGTGAAAGCCCGTGGGGACCTGGAAGAGGCTGGTGGGCCAGGGGGCCCACCCCATTGCACCTAAGGTGCGATGGGTGAAACCTTCACTCTAGGGATGCTGAATATTGCCGGACACAAGGCCTCCCTATCCTGGGCTAGAAAACTGAGTTTTTTACAAAACAATTTACCCGTGGATATCCTGGCCATCCAGGAGTCCCACTGTCCATGAGGTTCTGAGGAAGCTTGGAAAACAATGCTCCTACCATCCCTATCCTTTTGGTCAAAGCACTGTGGGGGTGCTAATTCAGAAAAACAATTTTTTCAAATTTACATCTTCAGAAAAATTCCTAAATGGCCGAGTGCTCGTTGTCACCTTCTCATGGGCCAATGTTGCACACACAATTGTCAACATCTATGCCCAAAACGGTGCACATGAGCGTCGGGAATTTTTCTCATCAGTCAAATCCCTCCCGCTACCCTCCCAATTCTTTCCTAATTGGTGACATGAACTGTTGGCTAACCTCACCAACGGACCGGTGGCTGCCCTCACCCCACACCCCACAGGATCACGTAGAACTACGCATTCTAAAAGCCACCCTTGGGTTAATGGATGCGCTGCCATGACATGCCTCACTGCTCAAAAACATGACGCGTCCCCACGTCCACAATGGCCAATTAAGGTCCATGACCCACATCGACCTTATTCTAGCACCGGCGAAATTCTAACCCCACATCTCCCACTTCAAAACAACGAAAATGGAATTCTCCGACCACCGAATGGTCTTGATAACATACCACTTACCCGTCACAGTTGCAAAGGCCCCACATTTGTGCAAAATCCGCCCCCAGAGATTGCGTTGCGAGGATTTCCCACGTGGGTGGAAGAGGCAACTTTGTCAAAATCGTTTGTTGCACCATTTTGCGGGGACCCCATTTCCACATGGGCAACTTTCAAAGAAGACACCATCCGCCACTGTCGCCATCTCTCATCCAGACGCTCACGAGCCACATCAGTGGTTATATTGCACGTGCTGGTGGAATTGGCCCACTTGGAGTCCAACATTCCAGCCTCAGGATATAGCCCTGCATGGGGCCAGAAGTGGGCGGAGGCAGCCACCCACCTCAACGCACTTGAAAGGCAACACAAACATTGGGTTTGTGTCCAATACAGGGCCACACGCTTTGCTAAAGGCGACAAGTGCACCGCATACTTCTTCAAAAATTTTTTGCACCATGCCAGAGCGTGGCCTGCACACAGGTGCGAAGATCAGATAATTCTATTGTGGACACACCGGCTGAAGTGGCAATCGAGATGCAAAGATATTACTCCAAGTTATACCGAGTCAAACCAATTCAGCTGGCTGAAATGGCGGAATTTCTCAACCGAGCTCATATCTGCACCATTTTCTGATACCCAGAAATAATGAATTTAATTACTCCAAATGAATTATGGACTACTATTCGCGGTGCGCAAAACTGAAAATGCCTAGGCCCAGATGGCATTCCATATGAGTTCTACAAAAAATATCTTAAATATATATCCCCATTGCTGCTAGCCTCACTCAACCAAAGCCTGTTGGAAACGCGCCTCCTACCAGGAAGACATGAGGCCTTTATGGTCACACTCTTCAAGAAAGGGGATAGGCTAGACTTAGCCAACTGGCGCCCCATTTCTCTACCAAACACAGACACCAAAATTTTAACCAAAATCATGGCTAACCGTTTAGGGACTGTAGCATCTGCCACCATCTCCCCAGAACAATTTGGTTTCATCCCCAGAAGGTCGATTTGGGATAACGTGCACTCTCTGGCTAATGTGTGTCAGTCCACAGCCTCTGGGGCACTTGTATTCTTGGACCAACAAAAGGCCTATGATAGAGTAAACTGTGAATACCTTGAGGCCTGCCTCCAACAATTCCGCCTACCTCCCCGCTTCATTAACTGGGTGATGCTGCTCACGGAATCTGCAACAATGGCAGTGCGCGGCCCAGGTTTCCTAACAGAAGTAGTCCATCCTCAAAGGGGCCTGCGACAAGGGGACCCCCTCAGCCCACTCTTATACAACTTCAGCCTTGACCCACTACTGCGAAATGTGAATGCCCAACTCACTGGGGTCCATGTGCCAGGCCAAACCCCAGTCAAGATGATGGCATTTGCAGATGATTGCGTGGTGGGGGTGTCTAATAACAAAGATGCACGCGCGCTTGAAGCCCTCATCCAGGAATATTCCCGGGTAAGCAACGCGGCACTGAACGCCTCCAAAACCGAAATCATCCTCCTTGGTCGGTTTCAGAACTGCTGGGCCCCAGCAAGTAGTTCCCAACCCAGCCCAGCTGCTCGCCCAAGTCCACGCCTCACTAACTCAAAACACACCGCTCCACTGGTGCTCCCCTTTGTGCCGCGACCTACCATAGGACTGGTACGCCATCTGGGCGTTTGGTTGGAGGCAGGAGGATATGCGTCAGCAGTAATGGAGGGCCATATACTAGACAACGTGACGAAGCGAATCGCCTCTCTCAGAGCCCACCCTACTACCCTCACTGGCAGGATTGTTCTTGCAATTCTATGCTCCTATCCAAAGTCTGGTTTGGAGCCCACGCCATCCCCTTCTCCCCAAGCTTCTTCAAATCCCTGTATGCTTTGCTACAAGGTTGGCTTTGGTCAGGCCGCCCTCCACCAGTACGGCTAGAGGTCATGTTTGGCCCTCATCATCATGGTGGCATGGGCCTGCTTGACTTCAAAGCCCATGCCGCCAAGATCCTGGGCACCTGGATCGCGGCCGTCACTGCTCCTACACTCCCATCCCAACACTGGTCCCGCGCGGCCTGCTCCAACTTCTCCTGAGCCTTGGGCCTCAACAATCCATCAAACCCCACTCCCTGATGAAATACCTCGCATCACACACATCGGCCACAGGTCCTCACGGGACCAAAACCCACTACAAACGAATCCTACTCTCCATGCGAAGCGCAGAGTGGAGAATTCGTATTAGTGGCCATACAACCCGAAGAGGCCGCCCCTCTCCTCAGTTCACACAAGAGGTACAGGGGCTACCCATCCATGATGGCGTGATCCCCATTTGACCCCAAGTCCTATCCAGGGTGGACTACCTGGACATGATGGACATCCTTATTCCACTGAGACCCAAAAGACTATCTGGAAATACGCACACCATCCTCTGTTGCAGCCTCAAGTCCGCTCCCATGTGTGGCGCTGCCTGGGGCGGGTGTATCGTACAGCTGAGCGCTCTGATGCTTTACACTCATCCTGTGTCGTGTGTGGCCAGTATGGAACGCTGTTCCGCCGCCTGGAGAAGTGCCCCTCCTCTAAAGTAATATGGCGCGAAGTCCAACGTCTGCTAGGCCAGGATCAAACACATCCCTTCAGTCTGTCAAGAGATATGTTTGCTTCAACAATGGCCTCCCCCTCCCACCCTCCCTCCGTGCTCTGGTGGTTGCAATCGCCATGTGGACTATCCACACGATTGTCTTGGATGCCATCGCTGGATCCATCCCCACCCTCCCTGAAGCTGTCCACAGATTCTGGTCTCATTTGGTGGATCACTTTCAAGCGTGGATGTTTGGATATCTCCCACCACGTCGCTGACAGCTGGTCTCCTCCTGGTTCCCAGTCTGGTTCATCAAATCAGACCCCTTCCTCCACACGTGCTCAATAGTGGCTACGTCTCCTACACACGTTCCCTCCCCTTCCCATAAGTGGCGTTCCCGCTGGCAACAAGAGATAGCATCGCTTCTCTGGGGTGCCTCCCCTGGTACTTAGTTTTGTCTCATCTGAGTCATATTCGGAAGTGTCCGTCCCATAGTTGGCCTTCCCCACAATAAATTTAAATTTAAATTTAAAAAGAATGATATGAGCAAAAATAGTTATCATGTGAAAATAACAAGAGTGAATATGATTGAGCATTTTTTTTGTGCCTTGAGATAAACACTGATGGCAGTGACCTCCTGTCAAGGAAGAGGAAGGAAAATCAGAGAATTAAGGATGCCAGATTAAGAGCCTGAATATGACAATAGGTCATATGCCCTGACTGGGGGAAAAACCGGCTTTCCAGGAATAGCACCTTTATGAGTAAATTGATAAGCCCAGCATGATAGTTGGCTGTGAGGACCACGCTCTGGGGAGGTGGTAGCTAGTAGGAAAAGAAAGAGAATCACATGCTGAAGGTTGTCTTGAGTAGCATTGAGTGAAGATCAACTGTGCTCTGCTAAAACCAATAAAATATATCCTGGTCCGTGGCAGTATTCTCCTGTCCTGATCCTATTCTCGCTGGAAATCTAAGCAATAGAGAAATGTGTTGAGTTTTTTGTCTACTTTTCAAGCCTCTTTTATTACCTAAGATTTCAAAAGGGATAATTCCTGATGGCGAGTAAATTAAATATTAGTTGATCTCAACTTTGGTTTGATAATGTTTGGTGGGATTTTAGGTAATTGTCCAGGTTTTGATCCAGTGGGGATCAATATAGATAATGCTTAAGATCTTGTCAGGCAGAGTTGCTGATGAAATGGAGGCATCTGATAGTTGATCATTGATTAACTATCTGGTGTACCAATTTATATCAGTCAAATTTCATCACTAACCAATTGGGAACATAATGAACAAGTTGTAAGGTGAGTGATACCACCTACAACTAGCAAATCGATCAGTTGGTTCACACCTGCCATAATGGGTAACAAATAACATTATCTAAGCAAGTTTCTCATCAAATATGGTTGGTTTGCTAGGTTTGAGTGGGAAACATAGGGACATGTTTTCTGACTCTGTCCATTTAGGTCTCAAGAATGTCTGATGAACGAATCCTAACCAGATGGAGAAGACCATTGCTGGTGAAACGTCAAAGGGAAGTTCAATGGAAGCGGCTGATATTTCATGGCTGAGACGCCAACTGAGGGTTGGGCGCCAAATTACCTTTATAAATTCCCTAATTTTTCACATTAATAAATAAGTCAAGTTTTAGTAAAAAAATTTATTGTGCTAAGTTCTAGTTATCTTAAGGAAGTTATTGTTGTGTTTAATAATTGGGGACTCTTTTGTCATATAAAGAGTAAGGATTGAGGATCCTTTGAAGAGAAGCTGAACTTAGACGTGAATTGCTGCAGACCCTGTGTGATTAGGCATAAGACTGTAAACTTCTGGATCTGAGAGTGGACCAAGTTAGGCGGATAGGAGAAGAAGTCCCTACAGTTGACATCAACAGTATTTCGTGGAGAAGTACAAGTCTAGCATTAGACCAAAAATGGGTAATCTATTAAACTACAAATTAATAATATTCATACTATTATTAATCAACTATCAACTACTATCAGACAACGCAATTTGTGCATATATCAAACCTGTGCAGTTAACAGTTAGAGCTTTCAATTGGTGAAGAACCCATGATTGTAATATTTGGTAATAATAGAAGAGTAGCCATCTCTAAATTTTATACAGATGGGTTGAGTGTGATGAACTAAAGTTGTTAGATTAGATGTCAACCCAGAAAGAATGAGTTTGGTTTCAGTCTCATAATTTGTAGGAAGTTGGTGGTATAGAGAATCCTTTCATCAGCACTGTTTCTAATTTTGTTATCCCAGACCAGCTTGAAAAGAAGATGTGGGAACTAAAAGGTTTTAGCATCTCTATCCGCTCAGAATTGACAAGCTTCATATCAGCATTAAGGCTGGGGAAAGAGCATAAAGTCAGGAGGCACTTTTCAAAAGGCTTTTTTGAGCTAGGCTTAACATCTGGTTCACAGGCTGATGTGGAATCTAAAACTTCAAACTGAAGAATAAGCTGGTTGAAAGAGTTTGATAAATGTTTTTGCAACCATCAGGCAAGTATGTTTTTTAAAAGAAAATCAGCCATGGTGGCAGATAAAGGTAAATTTTGGTCAAGAGGAATTAGTCCAGTAGATCAGACGTAATTGTTAAAATAGCAAAAGGAAAGCATTTGTATTGCATTGCTTGATTGACAAGTTGACATAGCAAGAAATTTTGTTATACCCCTCATTTTTATTTAAAAATGTAATTAGATATTACACATTTAATTGTTATTCTGTGATTTTTTATCGTATGGAAGTTTGATGCATTTGTTAGGCCTTGGGGGAGCAACTTCAACTCATGCCCATAATTAGTCAGGGCCCCAAAGCCTACAGCGAGTTAATTGGCCATTAAAGCCCTAAGTAAACTAAAAGGGAAAAGTTATTGAAAAAAGCGGTCCTTTATTAAAATAAGCCTTGAGGTTTTATAGGACCTCAAGGCTAGAATTGGATTGGCAATGGGAAATTCTCAGCTTTAATTACCAAAGCTGATTATCTTAAATAATAATACATTGAGGAGTGGGAGCATCCTCGGCATAAGTCGCCAGTGCTCCCAAAAGGGATTAATTGATTGGGTCATCATTGGATGGTTATTACCTGTGGCCCAATTGATGTTTTGACATCCTCAGCATTTAGTCACCAGTGTCAAATATAATTTAAATAAATAATTAATTATTGGAGTCAATCCCCATTTCTTCAGATTGGGCTTACCCCAAGTTAATGGGAGCCCAATCTGGCATCCGCCCATAGGTAGGTCACAACCCCTAGTTGGGGCTTCCCCAATTAAGGGAGAATCCTGATAAAACCCCGTACAAGCCGTGGCTAGGGGTTGGAGCCTTGGTGGGGGCACCAGATCCAGGCGCAGGGTGGAATGGGCCAAGGTAGCTGGCGTGGACACAATGGCAGGATCTGGAAAGCGTTATTGGGAAGTGGCCCTGGCATTGGCATAAGAGTCAGCATTGGCGCTGGGGCTGGCATAAGGATTGGCACCTGACATCAGCACTGGGGCTGACATCTGTGTGGGGGCTGGTATCAGGATTGACACAGGCATCAGCACTGGGGCTGGTATCGACATGAGGGCTAGCATCAGGAGGAGGTCCCAGCATTGGCACTGGGGGCCAGCATCAGCATAAGAGCTGTTATTGGGGATGACACTCTGGTAATCTGGGCTTAGCCGCCCAGGCTAATTTAAAGGGGCATTAGCACCCCTCATCCTGTATTGACCTCTGTGGGGCAGGGGCCAGAGCCTCTTGCTTGCCCTCCTGTGACAGGGGCCTGGGTATCCTGAGCTTGTCTGCACAGTATTGGAATCACATCAGCTGGGGGGCCTCCCAAACTGACCCTACCACTTCCAACCTGGCTTGTCCTCTTGGGGCAAGGGCTAGGCCATATCATAATCCTGGGTTGTTTAGGACCAGGTATATGCTTTGGGCCAATGGCCCTCAGCTGTGACCGCCCCTCCTCTTTTCCCCAAATTAGTTCTTGTGGGGAACTTAGGGGCACCTGGAAGGGAGCACCAGTTGTTGGGCCTTGGGGGAGCAACTCCAACCTGTGCCCATAATTATTCAGGGCCCCAAATCCCCCACGAATTAATTGGCCATTAAAGCCTTAAGTAAACTCAAAGGAAAAGAGATTGCAAAAAGTGGTCCTTTATTAAGATAAGCCTTGAGGTATTTATAGAACCTTGAGGCTAGAATTGGATTGGTAATGAAAAATTCTCAGTATTTTTGCTGAAACTGAATAACTTAAATAATAATACATCATGGAGTGGGAGCATCCTCAGCATAAGTTGCTTTTGCTCTCAAAAGGGGTAAATCAATTGGGCTGTTGTTGGATGGTTATTCTCCATGGCCCAATTGATGTTTTGACATCCTCAGCATTTTGTTGCCAGTGTCAAATATAAAGTTGATAATTATTAATTAATTATCGGGGTCAATCCCTGATTCTTTGGATTGATAATACCCTCAAGTCAATGGGGGGCCCAATCCAGCATCCTCCCGTAGGCAGGTTGCAACCCCTATATGGGGCTTGCCCCAATTAAGGGAGAATCCTGACAGCATTTATGAGAAAATATAAACTTTGATTGAGCGGCGTCATGTTGTAGATCCAGGGTAAGAGTCAAAAATAGTGAGGGTTTAGTATTTTAGTTGTTTGGCCTAGTCAACATGTTGGCAAAGGTGAGCCATTTTGACTATGGCATCAAATTAATTCAAGATGGCGGCTACGCAGTTCTTAGATGATTCTGACACCTGGATCAGTCATTATATAGAAAATTATGAAAATGATAGTTAAATCATCTTAGTAAACTAAAAAAGGCATTTTATTGCCTAGGAAGACCAACACAATGTGGTAAAAGAGTTTGGAGCAAAGTTTTGCTAAAATTTAAAAAGATGGTTGTTAATTTTTTAAAAGCTGTTTACTCTTTTCTGGTAGTAGCTCTCTTAATCTCCCTTTATTAAATGCACAGATTCATTGTATGTGCGTTATATATATTGTTAATTGTTAACTGATTTGGGCAGTAATAGTATGAAGAATATTACTCTAGTTGAGCTTCTTGTAGTCAGGATAAGTAATTAGGTTCAACGCTTTACTGGTGCTTGTCCTAATCTTAAATTCTTCCTCAATATTGGTAGGGACGTCTTCCCTCCTTTATAGATCTTAACTATGGAATATATCAGAGGTTTTCTTCTTGTCAAGCAGAGTCCCCAGAGATAACAATAAAATTAGACAAAGAATATTTTTTTGAGACTGTTAACCAGATTATGACTCTTTTTTGAATCAGTAATTATGATGTATCAAACAGGCATCGATGCCAATTAAATAATCTAATTTAAGGGTTTTGACTTTACTTAATTTAATGAATTTAATGGATCACCTTATGTTGGGCATCCTTGCCGACTAAAATTCAGCTGTTTAGACTTTTGAGTTCAGTGGAATCTAGTGGTTTAAGTTAATTGTGTTATGCATCTTTGACTACTTAACCTTGTTCAACTTTCAATAGTTCAGTTAAGCTCAGCGGTAAATTATGACAGGCAATCAATCCACCTGATTTACACAATTAAGCCTGCTTCTACTTTTGATTGTTTCAGTCTTAATTTATCTTATTAAAATAAATTTTCTTTATATAACAATTTTCAAAGCATATGGATAAATTGCCAATAGATTTTAAGTATATTTAATGATGCAGCTTCACGCCATGCTCCCTAACCAATTGGGTTGAGCTATTTTAATAAAACATTCATTTTAGGAGATTTACCAGCGACTAAAGCCAAGGATTAATCTAGAACTATTATTCTGACTTCATAGGATTTACTGGTAACTAATTATAGGGATGAATCTCACTAATTTAAATTAATAGGATTTACCAGTGCTAATGCCAAGGATAAATCTACAACTAATATTTCAATAAGGATTTCAGTGGACTTGACATAATTTTAAATTTATGATTGTAAGCTGACGTCCTAGGGATTTCATGCTAGGGTTATTTGCAGATGATGCTGAGGATTTCTGGGATAAATTTTGAGTTGCTGGTGAGTTATACCGATGATAGGTCATGAGTTTCTGACAAGTTATGCTAAAGATGGCTAAGGTTAGAGCTATACCAATGTTTATCTCCCGTGCTACCCCAGAATACAATATAGATTCAGATCATATGAAAGTTAGTTGGGTGGGCTGATCATCTATAAAAGCCACATTTTTTTATCTAAATAAAAAAATCTACATTTTCCTATTCTTCTCTTTTTCAAGTGATTCATTATTAGAAATCCTGGATAGCTAGAGATCCCCAAGGATTAGATGCTGGGTCAAGCATCTAGGGAGTGGCTTGGTGCTACCACTCCCCCTGATGCCAATGAAGGAAGCGTAGCAAGGGGTCAACAATCCTCATACTGTTGATTCTGGCACACTAGCCAAGTTCCTGAACCATTGAAAAATAGTGACTTTTATAACAGATCTTTTTATCATTCCTTCTTTTGTCTCAAACGAAAACAGTCTAAAATATAAAAAATTTGAGCTTTTCTTATCTAATTATATAATTATCTTATTATATGCTTTAATCAGAAAAAAACAAGGGAATTTATAAGGAAAATTAGCGCTCAATTATTCTGTTGGCGCCCCAATTGGAAACAGCAGCCATAGTTGGTGAATTAACCGTCCAGGTCACACAGAATAATAATCTTCCTATTGGTTTTAAGCGTCTCTCCCATTGAATCTCAATGCAACCTCTTAAGGGTTAGATCAAATAACGTGTCCAACGCCTTTGCTCAACCCCATCAAGTCACCCTTATTAGGTTAACAACCTGCTTAGTTAATAATACTCTTACCCATAAATAGCAGGTTGCAAACCTATAAAGGTTAATTTTCAAGTTGGTTTATCACAGGTGGCATCACTCGCCTAGCACCTCATAAACCCCTCAGTCAATTGGCAACTAAACCTAATTGACTCCTATAAGTTAATAAAAAAATCAATAATAAAATCGACAACCTAATCAGTTGTTTATTGCTTAGGATCACCCAAATGAAACAAAAATGATCTGGCAAATCAAACCTGGCTAATTGCTAAATATTCATTTGGGTAATATCTGAACAATAGTTGTATATAATTTGATAAATAAAACATAACAGTTGGGATGATTTCCCATGTGGACAAGAAGACGTATTATGATTGGCTAAACTGGGTAATGTGGGCTTATTGAATCCCAACTTGGTCAAGTGGCAAATTCTTATACCCTTTAATATTAAGTTGAAGCAGGTTAGAGACTTTCAGTTATTTGGTGCTGACAGGGAACCCTAAAACGTCAGCCAAAATAAAAATTTTAAATTAGGTTAACTAGAAATAATTAAAGGATAAAAGGGGCAAAAATTGGATTTGGTAGCTCCAATGTCATTGTCAGAGCATCAAGGAGTTTCAGTGCAAGAGAACAATGAGGGCGCTGAGGTATTTGGGTTTTCTGTTCTAATTTTGTTTAAAAAACAGCAAGGAACACTGGTGCAGTGAACTGGGGTGGGCATTGAGGAATTCATGTTTATTCTATGACTTCATCATTGTAACAACAAGGAGTGCTGGCACAGGGAACTGGAGATGGCGCTGAGGCATCTAGGGGCTGCTCTAACTTCATTGTCAGAATAGCAAGGAGTGTCAATACAAGGAACTAAAGAGGGCTTTAATGATTTTAAGTTAGCTGTTTCATTATTGGAACAGTGAGGAGCGCTGGCATAGGGAAACTGAGCAGGCGCCAAGTCACTTAATGTGGCTGTTTCAATTTCATTGTCAGAACAGCAAGGAGCGTCAGCACAGGGAATAATAGTATTCTAATGCACTCAGGTTAGCTGTTTCAGTAGTATTATCAATACAGCGCAGGCCTTGGTGCAGGGAATTGAGAGAGGTGCAGAGGCATCTGGTTTTTCAAGCTTTATTTATTATCAGTATTGCAGGTTGGAATATTTTGCTCACCTGACCTTTTTGCAGCTGCTTCTTACAGTGGCCAATAGCATCAAAGATGGTGTGATAATGGAATTGGTCTTTGACTTCATATCTTTATTAATGGTAAGGGCAGTTTTTATAGCTTAGCGTCTGATCTCTCTTATTATATCCTCAAGACTCTGGTAAATAGCCGTCCAATAATAAGATTTGTTTTGTTTAGGATTTTTTAAAGGTGTTTGAGAGCTGGGTAAGTTGATAAGTAACTTCATTTACCAGCTCTTGGAAGGACTGGGGATATCTAATCTTATTGAGGAATAGGAACTCTTGATAATTGGAGTAGACCCTTTAGTGTACACTCATATTCTTCTTATTAATTTAAATTATTCATATTTGCAAAGGTATATTTTCAGTGGGTATTCTTGGAAGCAAACTGACAGACATCCAGTTTAAGATATCCAGTTATTATATATTGATACTTGATTCAATAAGGGCCACAAGATTACTGGTCTTAGTAGTGTTAGTGATCTTCTTTTTGGAATAATTTGTCACTAAGGCAGTAATTAGCACTTTTGGCTCTCTTTTAATGGAATGTTTCATTTGCTAAGGAAATTGCTCTTTGGCATGATGGTTGGAACTTAAGCTATTAAAAGTCGTTTAAAGGTTATTGTGAACGTTTTAATTAAACATAAACCTTATTTATATGAAAGTAAAAGATATCTTCTTAGGAAATAAATGGTATTTTAAATAGTACCAAGAGAAAATCAAGAATTTGGCAAAATTTGGAAATATACAGGTTAAGATCTGGAGTAGACTAGGATAGTGAATACTAGTCTATACAGAGGAGCTAATAGGTGAGGGCACATAATGGATAGTTTAGTGTGAGAATTGGACAAAGCGATCCTTAAATAAGGTCTCACCATTGTATGTTGATATGACAATGATAAAGAAAATGTCATGTTATTTTAATCCCATTGGTCATTAAAGTTGAGAAAGAAATTTAACTCTTTTTTAATTGTTAATTTGGCATTATCAACCATTTAATGCTTTATAATTTAGGGTTAATAACAATTTTGGGCCTTAATCCTGATAAACTATCTATTGCTAAACTAATAATTATTATAAGCTGAGATTGCCCAAATAAATAAATGAATTAATAGCTTTGGTTCAAGGCTTTACCCATATCACATTTATGGCAGAAAGTGGTTATAAGCGTGTGTAATCTAGCAGAGGGCTGCACAGAATTTAAGTGCCACTGATGCAATATGAAGCCAATAGGACAATTGTCATCTATTGAGTTAATATAGAATTTAGTCAAAATTGATAAACGATTATATAAATAACTAAATTTACTGGTAGAGTCACACTACCACCAAGTCCAGGAATTTCTCACTAGTTTCTTCCTACACTGGCAAAGTCTACTGCTGGTTAATCTTACCAAAAGTCCCCTTCCTTGTTACATCATCGCAGTTCTTATACTAATTGATTGGCCCCAATATCTCCAGTCAGGTTTCTGTGGAGGTTTATAATTTTGGCTATGCAGCTGAGTCAGAATCTCTCGACCTAACCAGTAATCCTCAAAATTTGAAATTGTTAGTGGTTTTTCTGTCAAAATTAACATGTTCATCTATATTCTCTGCCAGATTTTGTAACAGTGTTGATTGACCACTGTACCTCAATTGTAATTGACTATATTTAAAATTTTTGGGTCACCAATTTGTCAACCAACCTATATAGCAATAGACTTTTATTTCGAATTACTAGCACTTTTAGTAATATAATTCAAAATTAAACAGCACAATTCAATAATTAATACCAGGTGAGATAAGTATGAATAATAAAGTAAAGAGCTCGGCAAACGCGGTAAAGGGAAGTGGACTTAGACCTGCATCACCCAAAGGTGCCAAGCGCACAGGTACAAACGAAATTTTCAGTAAAAATAAAAAACCTGAAGTGGCGCCCCCAGCGGGTTTTGTTAATTTTTTGGTAAAATACTGCAGCTATTTGGAAGTATCCCAATTGCAACCACTGTCATTGGTGGAACACGGGATACAAGTTTTCCTGGGTGTAGAAACACTGACAATGTGGGAAAAGTTTGGCGAAGCCCAACATAAATTTTTCCCACACACAGTGTACTTAACAACCCATACTATCCGCAGAGGTTGGGTAGATCTTGGGTTCAAAACCGCGGAAGAAGTGAATGAAGCAGCGAAGGTCAGAGTGGTACTCGACCTTCCTGACAGACAGCAATTGGTACCAACCAAATTCACCCATTGGACTGAATCCAAAGATTTTAAAAAATTTTGACTATCTTCTGACCACACTGGCGCGCACAGTAGTTGAAAGACATCTCTGAGAAGGCTTGGAAGCCTATGAAGAAATCAAATAATTTGAAATGCAAAGATTCAAGCTGATGCTGACCCTTAGCACAGGGAAGACAATAGCAATTATTTCACCAAGCCAGGATGTATTAGAGGATATTACAAAAATCCCTCATATAGCATCCTTCACCATTGATGGAAAAAATCCCAGCTGTTCCGTGCAACAGTGGAAAGTGCACCCCCCATACGCAACCACTGCCAGGCCTTTGGGCACAAGATTCACGCTTTCCTCATAAAAGAAGGCCTGAGAGAAATAGAATTATGTGAGGTGGAAATGGTCAAAGACAACTCAGAGTACGCCAAAATCATGGATACTAAACAAGCCTTTAACTGGGGAGAACGCGGGCAATATAAAAAAACTGACCCTATTTCCCCAAAATAACAAAAAATGGCCAAACAAGCTCGCAAGCTGGCTGCGGCAAAGGCAAAGGCCTCAGCAGAATCAACTATATCACCAGAGCAGATCCAGGAAGACATGAAGGAATTTGAGTCAATGAACCAATCAGATCCCGAGGAAACCCATACACCTAATCTGACCAGATTGAATTTGGTGGAACCTGATTTGGACATAAACAAAGCAAAATTGGGGTTCAGAGCACCCCCCCAAAATCGCGGAATTTAACCCAATTAGGAAGGAAAAGCAACAACGGAATGCGCAAGAAAATAATGTGGCCAATAAAAACCCACAAGTGCACTTCAATAGTATATTGAAACCAAGCAAAGCCAAGAGAGGAGCAAAAACTGTGGCAATGAAAGGGGCAGAATACACCCCAACTCCTACTAATGGTTATGCTCTCCACAGCAGAGGTGCAGTGGAGAGCAATGTGAGAGAGGGAGTAGGGCTGGGGCCCTGCTAGCTGCTCCTGAGGCACATCGGGCATCTCAGTAGAGATAGGGACGCTGAACATAGCGGGACTCAAGGCCTTAACATCCCAGGCCAAGAAGTTGAGTCTCCTACAAAACCCACCTGTGGATATCCTGGCAGTGCAGGAAACCCACTGTCCATAGGGAGAGGAGGAAGCATGGGAAAAAATGCTCCTCCCAACAATATCGTTTTGGTTGCTCCACTGTGGGGTGATAGTATGCACGAACCAAAACTTTAAATTTATTAATAAAAATTCATTCCTGGATGGCCGCATACTCGCCATAACCTTCTCATGGCACATTGAAGTGCATATAATAGCCAGTGTGTACACCCCAAATGGTGCATATGATTGAAGAGAATTTCTTACAGCCCTAACACAACTAAATCTACCAGCAAATACTTTCATAATGAGAGACATGAACTGCCTGATTAACCCAGAGATGGACTGATGGCCATACACAATGGATATACCACAAGGGCAAGTGGCACTCCGAGTACTAAAGGCCACCCTGGGACTATATGATCCACAGCTAAAAAAAAGGCAACCCCTGCTACAAAACATGACATTCCCACATGTACAAAATGGTACACTTGTCTTTATGTCAAGAATAGACCTAATACTTGCACCAATAATTTTCTGTCACCAAATTCAAAAATTTAAAACTACAAAAATTGAATTCTCCGACCATCAACTTGTTTTGGTGTCTTACAAACTGGCAGAACTAAGTACCCAAGCACCCAGATGGTGCAGAATATGCCCAGAAAGTTTAGCTGACTAGGAATTTCAATCCTAGATGGAGGTAATATCCTCAACCTGGGATTTTCAAAAACCTTTTTGCTTGGACCCACTAACCAATTGGGAAAATTCTAAAAAACCAACAACCAAAAACTTATCTTTCATGTTGCAAACACTTTTGCAACCTATTCAATTCAAGACTAAATCTAGTTTGATAATCTCATAGAGGGGATTAGTCTGCGCCCATGTCTGGGAGCAGTCGGGCAAGCAAGGCAAGAGGAGCAGGTGGAAGGCCCGCAGCCTCTAACGTTCAAAAATGCCCCGGAGAATCTGGCGGAATAGAAAAAAATCTAAAAAAAACTGGCGGTCACAATTTCCCCAGAGATACTCGCATGGCAAGCATGATGCAACCATACATCAACACGCCACATTCCCAGCCACTTTTGTCAGTGGAATTTGGAGTCCATGTGTATCTGGACATCCAAAAAACGGCCTTATGGGAAAAATTTTGTGAAGATGTACACAAAATTTTCCCAACCGCGGTGTACATTGCACCTCACTCCATGTCACGTGGTTGGCTGGACCTAGGTTTCAAAAGTAAAATAGCAGCAGATGAGGCTGCAGCAGTGCGCATAATGGTCAACCTCCCCGAAGGGCAACGGGTCATTGAAACTAAATGCACCAGATGGACAAAATCAAACCAAATTTTCCTACGTTTGACTTTTTGCCTACTAAGGTAAAACGTGACATTTTGGAGCAACACCTGAAAGATGGTCTTGACATATACGGCGAAATACAATCTTTCAAAATGCAACATTTCACGCTGATGCCACACCTGTGCACTGGCAAAGCCATCACAGTTCTGACCCCAACTGAGGAGATTGCAAAGGACCTAACCCAGATCCCGCACTCCACCTTTATTGACATCGCAGGGCATACCACCCACCCATTCTGGGTAACCGTGGACAGCGCGCCCCCCATTTGCACCCATTGTGATGCATTCGGCCACAAGGCGCATGCATGTCCCATCAAGGAGGGCGTCACATTCCAAGAGCACCCCTCGGCGGCCATGGCCAGTGGAGAGGCGCACTATGAACCAACCGCAAGCACCAAGGAGGCTTTCCTGTGGGGAGCACAAGGCTGCTACCTATTGATAAAGCCCATCTCTCCGCAGGAGCGGAAGAAGGCTAAGCAGGCCCGTAGGGCCACAGCCAAGGAAGTGGCCAAGGCCACCACCACCATCCCACACTCACAATGCCAGGAGGAAATAGAGACCTTCGTGGTGGAAGCAACTCGGGAATCCATCACCCAATCAGATTGGGAGGCCCATGCCAAGTGGGCCACTCAATCTGAGGATCTGATGGGAGATTCGATCTCACCCAATTGCTGCACCCAAGCTCCGGTCAAAACTGACTTGGGACCTATACCAACCAAAAAATTTTTTTTGCCCCACTTGATGGTGCACCAAACTTATCTGCACCGCAAAAAATTCATCTGACGTCGGGAAAACAAAAAGTGAAGGCCAAAGCCAATATGACTCTTTCCACAAAAATTAACAAAAACCCCAATAGCATTGCTGCTAATACCCACGCTGCTGTGAAAGCCCGTGGGGACCTGGAAGAGGCTGGTGGGCCAGGGGGCCCACCCCATTGCACCTAAGGTGCGATGGGTGAAACCTTCACTCTAGGGACGCTGAATATTGCCGGACACAAGGCCTCCCCATCCCGGGCTAGGAAACTGAGTTTTTTACAAAACAATTTACCCGTGGATATCCTGGCCATCCAGGAGTCCCACTGTCCATGAGGTTCTGAGGAAGCTTGAAAAACAATGCTCCTACCATCCCTATCCTTTTGGTCGAAGCACTGTGGGGTGCTAATTCAGAAAAACAATTTTTTCAAATTCACATCTTCAGAAACATTCCTAAATGGCCGAGTGCTCGTTGTCACCTTCTCATGGGCTGAAATTTTGCACACAATTGTCAACATTTACGCCCCAAACGATGCACATGAGCGTCAGGAATTTTTCTCATTGGTCAAATCCCTCCCGCTACCCCCAATTCTTTCCTAGTTGGCGACATGAACTGTTGGCTAACCTCACCAATGGACTGGTGGCTGCCCTCACCCCACGCCCCACAGGGTCACGTAGAACTACATGTTCTAAAAGCCACCCTTGGGTTAATGGATGCACTGCCATGACATGCCCCACTGCTCAAAAACATGATGCGTCCCCACATCCACAACGGCCAATTAAGGTCCATGACCCACCTCGACCTTATTCTAACACCGGCGAAATTCTAACCCCACATCTCCCACTTCAAAACAACGAAAATGGAATTCTCCAACCACTGAATGGTCTCGATAACATACCACTTATCCGTCACAGTTGCAAAGGCCCCACATTTGTGCAAAATCCGCCCCCCAGAGCTCGCGTTGCCAGGATTTTCCACGTGGGTGGAAGAGGCAACTTTGGCAAAATTGTTTGTTGCACCATTTTGCGCGGACCCCATTTCCACATGGGCAACTTTCAAAGAAGACACCATCCACCACTGTCGCCATCTCTCATCCAGACGCTCACGAGCCACATCAGCGGTTATATCGCGCACGCTGGCGGAATTGGCCCATCTGGAGTCCAACATTCCAGCCTCAGGATATAGCCCTGCATGGGGCCAGAAGTGGATGGAGGCAGCCGCCCACCTCAATGCACTTGAAAGGCAACACAAACATCAGGTTTGTGTCCAATACAGGGCCACATGCATCACTAAAGGTGACAAGTGCACCGCATATTTCTTTAAAAAAAAATTTTGCACCACGCCAGAGCGTGGCCTGCACACAGGTGTGAAGATCGGATAATTCCATTGTGGACACACTGGCCAAAGTGGCAATCGAAATGCAAAGATATTACTTCAAGTTATACTAAGCCAAACCAATTCAGCCGGCTGAAATGGCAATATTTCTTGACCGAGCTCATAAACCACACCATTTTCCAATACCCAGAAATAATGAATTTAATTACTCCGAACGATTTATGGACTACCATTCGCGGTGCGCCAAACCAAAAATGCCCAGGCCCAGATGGCATTCCATATGAGATCTACAAAAAATATTTACAATATATATCCCCATCTGCTAGCCTCACTCAACCAAAGCCTGTTGGAAACGCGCCTCCTACCAGGAGGACATGAGGCCTTTACAGTCACACTCTTCAAGAAAGGGGATAGGCTAGACTTAGCCAACTGGCACCCCATTTCTCTAACAGACACAGACACCAAAATTTTAACCAAAATCATGGCTAACCGTTTAGGGGCTGTAGCATCTGCCACCATCTCCCCAGAACAATTCGGTTTCATCCCCAGAAGGTCAATTTGGGATAACGTGCACTCTGTGGCTAATGTGTGTCAGTCCACAGTCTCTGGGGCACTTGTATTCTTGGACCAACAAAAGGCCTATGATAGAGTAAACTGGGAATACCTAAGGGCCTGCCTCCATCAATTCCGCCTACCCCCCCACTTCATTAACTGGGTGATGCTGCTCACGGAATCTTCAACAATAGCAGTTCGTGGCCCAGGCTTCCTAACGGAAGTGATCCGCCCTCAAAGGGGCCTGCGACAAGGGGACCCCCTCAGCCCACTCTTATACAACTTCAGCCTTGACCCACTACTGCGAAATGTGAATGCCCAACTCACTGGGGTCCATGTGCCAGGCCAAACCCCAGTCAAGATGATGGCATTTGCAGATGATTGTGTGGTGG
Source organism: Massospora cicadina (assembly GCA_022478985.1). NCBI lineage: Eukaryota > Fungi > Entomophthoromycota > Entomophthoromycetes > Entomophthorales > Entomophthoraceae > Massospora > Massospora cicadina. The sequence goes on along the minus strand of JAKSZP010018766.1, from coordinate 6,663 downwards.
GGGTGTCTAATAACAAAGATGCACATGCGCTAGAAGCCCTCATCCAGGAATATTCCCAGGTAAGCAACGCGGCACTGAACGCCTCCAAAACCGAGATCATTTTCTTGGTCGGTTTAAAAACTGCTGGGCCCCTGCAACCAGCGTTCAGCCCAGCCCATCTGCTCGCACATGTCCACGCCTTACTAACTCAACACACACCGCTCCACTGGTGCTCCCCTTTGTGCCACGTCCTACCATAGGACCGGTACGCCATCTGGGCGTGTGGATGGAGGCAGGCGGATACACGTCAGCAGTAATGGAGTGCCATATACTGGACAACGTGACAAAGCGAATCGCCTCTCTCAGAGCCCATCCTACTACCCTCACTGGCAGGGTTGTTCTTGCCAACTCTATGCTCCTATCCAAAGTCTGGTTCGGAGCCCACGCCATCCCCTTCTCCCCAAGCTTTTTCAAATCCCTGTATGCTTTGCTGCAAGGATGGCTTTGGTCATGCCGCCCTCCACCAGTACGGCTAGAGGTCATGTTTGGCCCTCATCATCATGGTGGCATGGGCCTGCTTGACTTCAAAGCCCATGCCGCCAAGATCCTGGGCACCTGGATCGCGGCCGTCACTGCTCCTACACTCCCATCCCAACACTGGTCCCGCGCAGCCCGCTCCAACTTCTCCCGAGCCTTGGGCCTCAACAATCCATCAAACCCCAAACCCTGATGAAATACCTCGCATCACACACATCGGCCACAGGTCCTCACGGGACCAAAACCCACTACAAACGAATCCTACTCTCCATGCGAAGCGCAGAGTGGAGAATTCGTATTAGTGGACATACAACCTGAAGAGGCCGCCCCCTCTCCTCAGTTCACACAAGAGGTACAGGGGCTACCCATCCATGATGGCGTGATCCCCATTTGACCCCAAGTCCTATCCAGGGTGGACTACCTGGACATGATGGACATCCCTTATTCCACTGAGACCCAAAAGACTATCTGGAAATACGCACACCATCCTCTGTTGCAGCCTCAGTCCGCTCCCATGTGTGGCGCTGCCTGAGGCGGGTGTATCGTACAGCTGAGCGCTCTAATGCTTTACACTCATCCTGAGTCGTGTGTGGCCAGTACGGAACGCTGTTCCACCGCCTGGAGAAGTGCCCCACCTCTAAAGTGATATGGTGCGAAGTTCAACGTCTGTTAGGCCAGGATCAAACACATGCCTTCAGTCTGTCAAGAGATATGTTTGCTTCAACAATGGCCTCCCCCTCCCACCCTCCCTCCATGCTCTGGTGGTTGCAATTGCCATGTGGACTATCCACACGATTGTCTTGGATGCCATCGCTGGATCCATCCCCACCCTCCCTGAAGCTGTCCACAGATTCTGGTCTCATTTGGTGGACCACTTTCAAGTGTGGTTGTTTATTTATCTCCCACCACGTCGCCGACAGCTGGTCTCCTCCTGGTTCCCAGTCTGGTTCATCAAATCAGACCCCTTCCTCCACACGTGCTCAATAGTAGCTACGACCCCTTCACACGTTCCCTTCCCCTCCCCATAAGTGGCGTTCCCGCTGGCAACAAGAGATAGCATCGCTTCTCTGTGGTGCCTCCCCTGGTACTAAGTTATGTCTCATCTGAGTCATATTTGGAAGTGTCCATCCCATGGTCGGCCTTCCCCGCAATAAATTTAAATTTAAATTTAAAAAACCAACAACCCAACAAACAAAACATACATTGTCTAATTGATATGGGGGTTTTTCAGCCATTATCAAACACACCTTTGCTGAAATTGACCATCTAGAAAACAATGTACCAAGAATGGAATACAGCCCTGGATGGGGTCACAAATGGGCGGAGGTTTCTTCTCAGATAAACACCCTTATATGCGAACACCAACACTGAGTTGGAGTCCAATATAAAGGAAAAAACATAAGACATGGAGAAACTTGCTTGAGCTACTTTTTCCGCTGATTCCACACCCAGAAAACCATGATAGCTTGTACACAGGTCCATCGACTGGACAAATCCATAGTGGAAACTCCCAAGAAGTTGCAACTGAAGTGCACAGGTTTTATACAAAATTGTATAAATTTGAGCTGGTCAAACCAGAAAAAATCAAAAAATTCCTCAGAAGTTCACATATCAACACCACAGCCCAAAATAACACTTTAATCAACCTTATATTACACGAGTAATTATGTGAAGTAGTACGCAGTGCACCAAGAGGGAAATGCCCTGGACCTGATGGTATTCCCTATGAATTTTATATAAAAGATTTTACTAAAATCTCTAATATTATTCTAGCTTCCATGAACAAGTGTAGTATGGAAACATGCCTCCTACTTGGAGGCAAAGAAGCCTACACGGTCACTTTATTCAAGAAAGGAGACAGATTAGACCTATCCAACTGGCGCCCAATTTCCCTAACCAACACAGATACAAAGATTTTCACAAAAATTATGGCTAAACGACAAGGAGAAGTTGCAACTGATGCGATATCCCCAACACAATATGGATTTGTTCCAAGAAGATCCATATGGGATAACATCCACACAGTTGCAAACGTCTGCCAGCCCAACACCTCTGGAGCACATGTCTTTTAGACCAACAAAAGGCATATGACAGGGTAAACTGGACCTATCTTAGGGCCTGCCTTCAAAAATTCAAGCTTCCAAATAGATTTATAAACTGGGTAAAGTTTACAGAGTCTGCAACCATGGCTTTGCGGGGAGCAGGCTTCTTAACCAACCCAGTAATCCCACCGAGAGGACTTAAACAAGGATACCCTAAGCTCTCTACTCTACAACTTTAGCTTAGACCCTTAATCTGAAATACAAACACACTTCTCAAGGGAATCAACGTCAAGGGCCAACCAACAGTCAAAATGATGGCCTTCACTGATGATTGTGTGGTGGGCATATCCAAAAATCAGGATGATTGCAGAATTGAGAAGATAATACAAGACTATTCAGCCTTAAGTAACGCATCACTTAACACTGAGAAAACGGAAATTATACTCCTGGGGAAATGTTAGACCCAGTGGATGCCATAAACACAGGGCCAACAAGCTAATAAAACTTCAAGACTCCTGACCAAACGTAGGAGGCGAAAATTAGAAACGACCTCACTTAAACTTCCATTCATCACCAGGCCAACATCTGGCCCTGTTAGTCACTTGGGAGTATGGTTGGAAGCAGGAGGTTACGCCAACTCCATGATGGAACTCAATTATTAGATAAAATAACAAAACGCATTGCCTCCTTACATGAACACCAAACTGGTCTAACAGGAAGGGTCACGGTAGCCAACTCTATGATTCTATCAATCATATGGTTCATGGCCCATGAAATCGCTTTCTCACCATCCTTCTGTAACACAATCCATGCCCTATTACAAGGATGGCTATGGTCCAATTACAACCCCCCTGTACGCCTCGAAACCCTTTTTGGATCTAGAAGGATTAGAGGTATGGGGCTTACTAATTACGTAGAGCAAGCAACCCATATACTGGGATCCTGGATAGCTCAGGTGACTAGCCCAGATCTTCCAGATACACACTAGACCAGAACAGCAAGATATAACTTCACACATGCACTCCAATTATGAAACCAAGATCACCCAAACACATTAATCTATTATCTGGCATCCCATCCCACAGCTGCAGGACCACACGGCACTCCTGCACGTTTCAAACGAATACTTCTAGCCATGAGAAGAGCGACATGGCAGATCCACATAAACGGCCAAACTAGCCACCAAGGACGCCCAAGGCTAACTAACAGACAGGAGATCAATGATCAAATAGTTACAGACAATATAATAAGCAAAAGCCCAAGTACCATAATCAGGATAGATTACCTGGACCATATGGACATACCCTACAACCTGGAGACTCAAAGAAGAGTATGGAGATACACACATTACCCTCTATTACAACCTAGGATAAGAGCACATGTATGGAGGTGCATGAGGAGAGTATACCAAACAGCTGAATGGTCAAATGCTACTCACACCGTATGTACAATATGAGGTCAGTATGTAAGCCTAGCCCACCATTTAGAACAATGCCCACCACCAGTGGCTGTATGGAAAGAGGCCATACGCCTATTCCGCCAAGAAAACGGACATCCATTCAGCCTAGCAAGGAACATGTTCGCTATAAACATGGACTCTCCTATCCACCCATCTCTCATGGAGTTAATAGTAGCAATAGCACTATGGACGATACATATGATAGTACTGGAATCGTTCACAGGAGCAGCGCCCACAATCCAAGAAGCCATCCATCGCTTCCACAGACATATATTACAACATTTCCAAGCATGGCTGTTTGGACACATGACCCCCTGCAACAGAAGGAAAATCAACACATGGTTCCCCATATGGTTCCTAAAGGTTGATCCTTTCCTTCACACATGCTGCACCCAAGAATAAGCCAGCATAACTCCCCTTCCCTACCGTCCTAATATTGGTGATCCTGTAGACAACACAAGGGGCCTTGAACCCTCTGGGGTGTCTTTAATTGTCGAATTTCATTAGTTACCTCACTATATTGGAAATGCTTGTCCCCTGGCTGACCTTCCCCAAACCTATATAGCAATAGAAACACCTATTATTCAGTATATTAATCTTTCAACAACAACTAATTGGGAAAATCCTGACACAGATAACGTATGTAATCAATTTATATCTTAGAGGAAACAATGTCCCAATAATTTCAGCCACAACTGCTCCATAAAACTCACTTGAACATATGAAGATGCTTAATCAACACCAGTTTGACCAAGCTCAAACCCACAAGGTTATTCAAGTAAAGCACAAGAGACTTGTGTCAATGGCTAGATTAGGGTGACGTAGGACTCATTATAGAGTATAGTTGAGAGAACCAGTTTTACATAACGTGCTTTAACAAGAGCAGATCATAAGAATTTCTGACTATAACAAGCACTCTGTATGCATATCACTAAAAGAGAGTAGTATGTTCATGGTAGTAACAAAGTGGCACAAAAAGGGATTTAGTTGGCTTACGCTGCCATAAAAACCTTATCTTAATAATTTGGCAAAATGCAATAACAACTCTATTGGATGCACCACAACAATCCTTAGAGGTTCCCTGATTTTACAACAATTTACGCGGACAAACTGAGCCTATATCAAACATCTTACTGGAAGAACTGAAATTAATTTCATGGAAGATATGAGCACAGGCACACCAAAACAACGATGTGCTATAAGAATCACATGGAAGAGCTTAGTCCTGTGGAAGAGCCATCAGAAGAGCGTAAAGGTTAGCAAAAATTATGTTGTGATATACTGAACTGAGTGGAAAAGCTATATAAGCAAAAGAACTAGAAGATGAGTTCATGCACTCACTAAAATTATGTCATACTAGACTGAATCACATGGGAGAGCTAAATCCTGTAAAGGAGGTAGAAGATGAACGTACAAGCTATCTAGAATTATGACGCGTTAAATTTATGTAGTGGAAAACAAGTTGATCAAAAAGCCAGAAAATGAGCGCATGGGCTTGCTGAAGGAATACTGCGACAAAATTACTAAAAACTTAATGGGGGAGTTGAGTTAACCTTGCATCCAAACCAAAGCATCCTGGCAATAAAGTCAGGTCAGCAAAACTGGATGCCTCCGCGCTTACCTTGATTTATGTGCTGAGCTCCTTGCTGTTCTTACAATAAAATTAGAACAGCCAAAATGGACTCCTCTGCGCCCATATTGTATGCCTGAGCCAAGGCTTAATGCTACTCCAACAACTAATTTGGTCCAGCCAAACCAAAGCCTCTAATCTTAATTTATTTCTTGCAACAAGGCTCTCCGCTGCTCTGATGATAACAATTTATGTTGAGGCTTGCCTTTATTTGGGTAAAGCCTTAACCTGTGACTTCCCCATCAAGAATAATTATTTCTGTGCTATATATATATTTATATATTACTAGTGTATTAATCCACCTATGCGCGGTGCAACATTGATTCTAATCCTATTTATTCCAATTGTGCAGTGCTCCGATGTTTCCAGTTCAAATGGCATCTAAACTCATTTATTATCATTAAAATTGAGCTGTATGACTTACAACGAAATTAAGAACTTTCTAATTAGCAAAATATCATTTTGAGAATGATACAATTTTAGCAAAATTGATATCTCATTTTTAATGATCTTATCAGATCAGCTATTCAATAATATCAGTTATCTGATAGAAAAGACCTTATCAATTATTATATATGATGATCTTATTATATTACTAAAATAATAAGTATTTTAAATGATAAAGTAACTTTAATTGTAGTATTTCTACTCTTTAAATTTCAATTGGTATATGTATAATTTAATTTCAGTGCAAAATCTAACAATTACTATATTTAGCCCATGGGGACCTCTAACCATCCCAACTGATTAAGTTCCAACAATAGTGAATTAATTTGGACCTCTGAGCCTCCAATAAAGGTTAAATCCTATATTATTTATATATTGGAAATATTGAAAAACCTAAGACTGTCTGTTAAGTTTTTGAGGATTTACTCGCTTAGTCAATATTCCTGCTTTGATAGTTGGGAAGAGTTTTGGCCAATATATCCTTGATTCTGCTATGTGTCTTAAGGTATTCCCAAATCGTTCTGAATCACAAAGCTAAAATAGTAATATTTGACTCTTCTGGTCTCTTC